>WBNQ01085267.1:0-10558 GCA_013401375.1 Spizella passerina
AAAATAAAGTCTGTAGCTTTTCATGTAAGACCAATCCTATTATCTTTAAAAAGACTAGATTAAAAAAATTAATTTATGTGGATAAAAAGGATTCTCTTTACCTGTCAATTACTAGTGGGTCACTTGTCATAATCAAGAGATCCAGATAATCTGCATTTTCTTTTTCACATGTCTGTACTAGACTCAGCAGTATTGCAAGTTTAAGAGTATTGTAAGTGCCTGGTGGAACAACTTGAGAAGCAAAGATGTTGGCCAGGACAGCAGTAAACCTCCAGCACGAACTTGAAGTCAGTGAGAGCAGATACTTAAAATTCTCACTGACAAAAGAAGGACCTAATGGAAACAAAGTACAGGTGAACAAACACATTAAAGAGACCTGTGCACGTAAGTTAGAACAAATCACCATTGGAGTCTTGATACAAAAACTTACCAAAAACAAA
Source organism: Spizella passerina (assembly GCA_013401375.1). Taxonomy (NCBI): domain Eukaryota; kingdom Metazoa; phylum Chordata; class Aves; order Passeriformes; family Passerellidae; genus Spizella; species Spizella passerina. The sequence continues at coordinate 441 of WBNQ01085267.1, forward strand.
TATATCTTTATATTAAGCACAAATTCAGAATGTAAGCATCTGACCCTGTTAATTTTACTTCTAAAAAGGTAGCAGACATTATCTGTTAGAACTCATGCAATAAGAAAGGAAAAACAAACTGAAATATCAGATTCATTTTATATCATTACAAAGAACTTTCCAGTGGATAGGAGAAGATGGAAAGAGAAGTCGAAGAACTACTACTACTCCTAATTAGGGAGTTTCTCAATGCATGGAAATCAGGCAAAAGCAGATACTCTCAAGTAACAGCAAGTACACGTTTCAGGCTGTAAGAGAAAAGTCCCTGAGTGGTTTTGTATTCTGGACCTCTAGATAATAAAAAACTGAACCAATTATCAAGATATTTTTTCTAGGAGGTTTTCCAGGGTCAAAGTCAATTTTTAATGGAAGTTTCTTACCATTTGGTTTATAGAGCTGTACACTATTGACTTCTATACATGCAGTCATTTGTAGGCCATTTTGTACACAAGCTGGAATTCCTATAATCCTGTAGTGGTTTCCTATTGTCATTTTATTGGCCAGTTCATCTGCAAATAATAAAAAACTAAGTGAAGGGGGTAAAGCTACAGATATGTGAGGGCATAAAAACAGTTTTAAAGACATGGTCAGAAAACTTCTACACATTCTGAACATTTGATTTTTTGATTTAACATTGGCACAAAACAGCTGGAGGCCATATTGATAATGGACTAGAATAAAATGAAACATACAATTTTAATTTTTTAGTGCAAAAGATAAGGAAGGCACACCAGGTTAGGGAAAATAGATTTCATGAAAAAGAAAATGGACAATGTATTTAGTCCTGCATTGAAAGGAAAATGAATAATTTTTTGCAAGTATATTTCCTACTCTAAAGTTTGTGGCATCACCATTATTAGTCACTGTCCTATAAAATGTCAGAGAAAAAACCCAACACAATAAAAAGGAGATACAAACTACACAGATTTCAAAAAGACCCACAAATAGCTTTGTGAACCTTTATATTCTTGTGCACCCTAGGAAACCAAATCCCACTTATTTTTTGAAAATGAGAATTAGATCCAACCAGATCTCAATCTCAGCCTGAGAAACACTGTAACCACTCTGAGCACTGTAGCCAGCAGAAATTTACTGCACGCAGCTCTCAGTATCTCGACCATAGATTGTTATATAAATGTTATAATTTTAGTACTACTAGTTCTTTCTATTTAGTTTTCAATAAATGAACCATTAATTCACTAGACTATCAGAATGGATGAGGATTTTTTGTTGCTTGTCTCTGTGTTTGTTTGGTAATTTTTAAGAATTAATGGAAGTACGCTGCTGAGTTGTGATTTTAGTTGGATATTAACATTAGAAATCATTTAATGTTTGTAGTGGAAGGTAGTGGTAGTAGAAGCCAATGGAATGTGGAAAACACAATTCCACAATGGAATGTGGAAAACAGCTAGATTGAGAAAGGATGTTAAATATACATGAAGTTAGTACAGAAAACCATGACCAAAGGAAGTAGAAAGGAGGAAAAAAACAAGCAACAGTTGTAATAAGACACTGCTGAGCTGGACAGGGGATTTTAATTAAATGGAGATGTAAAAGTGACACAACAATTTTGCTATGTACACTCTGCAATCACCTGTGCACACTGCTTTGTCACCTAGCTACTTTTTATAAAATTAGAGAGGGGAATACAGAAAGAACTGCAATATAAATAATGACTTTCACCATTTTAGAAAAAAAAAAAAAAAAAAAGGAGCTAAAATTGCAAGGGATTCTTATAGATCAGTTCTAAAACATATATCTGACAGAACTCCAAAGTTCAGCTTACCTCTCAAGAACAATGTAAATGCCTGAATCCTAAAATGTGATTTATCAATGGAATATCCTTTCAAAGCATTCAGAATTTTAGCATCAATCATTTCAACTATTTGTTTATCTTTCAAAAAAAGGCAAAGAAAAAGGTTAATTCTCTTGAAAACATCTCTTTTTAAAGGACTGGTGTATTTTAAGTGGGCTTTTTCCACTTAAATATTTTGTTTACTTATTATATAACAGAAGTAGGAAACTACCAGATCTAAAAGTAAGATTACATAGATCCTACCACCAAGCACTCTAAATTTCATGTCTTCCTGCAGTGGTGAAGAACACAAATTACACATAAAATCAGTCCTCACTGTAGCAGACTCTGTAGCTCCAGGGCAATGCACTCTGATGCACCTAAACCCTAAAAAATTGATAATAATTTACCAACCAATTAAAAGGAAGACATAGTTCTAGTTTTAAATTTCCCATGGAGAACAGAAGCAATAAAACACTGGACAGTGAAATTCTAAATTTATTATGTGTTTCTTCAGATGAGCCTCCCTTACATATGGCACTAAAATAACCCGTGTGATTTATTGTGTTTGGCCACGAGATGGCAGTTTCCCACTGCACATTCCCAAGACGAGCAGCTTGGCCGGGCTTTCTTGGGGAGTGAGCCACTGCGGCTTCTGCCTGCCTGAGAATGCCATGGGATATGGGCAGTCACTATTAGAGGGACGTGTCCTCGTAAAGATGGCTGAGTGACTTAACTTTGGGATTTTGCATCTCTTTTATAACCGTATGGACTCTTTTACAGAAGAAGCAAAAAACAGCCTTAAATTACTTAGGGCCTCTCTCTGCAATGGTACAAGCAGTTCAGTAATACTCCTCAAAGCAGTAGTTCCACAGAAGTCAGCTACTCATCAAAGCACCACTTGTTCTATGCTAGAAGCTTTTGCTAGCCACTTAAACATATTGTCCTGTGATGTTTTTTAATAGACAGTTTCCAAGAAAAAGGTATGTTACTAGTTTAGCTAATTTACTTTTGAGATATTTTGTAGTTATTTAAGATACTAAATATATTCAAGTTATACAGGTGACTTATGTTTTCTCCTATAAACTATCTTCAGCATTAAAAAAGGATTGCTGGCATAGCTTCCAAAACATTTCCATGTTCTTCCAAAACATTTAATAATGCTGAGCAAGTCCACTCCTTTCAATTAACAAAAATCCTGTTGTGTTCATTACAAAAATGTATGCATAATAAAACTATATAGGAAAATACCTTTGTTAGGCTAGGTTTTAATGTCTTATTATTACCAAATTTATTTAAAAGCTTTTGAAATAGTACAGATTAATTTTTATATTTTTCACTACCTTCGGAGAATGGACAGGTTTCCTCAGTACAAAGAAATCTTGCTCCTTGTGTGTATTTTGTTACAGTTCCCATTGCAATCACTATCCCTTCAGACATATAAAATCTTTGAGATGTGTAATTAAAGGGATATGCAGAAAGACTCAGAACATAACTCGGTAAAGGTGGCAAATGTGTTGGTTTCAGCAATATACTGATCTAGCAAGAGACACAATAGCATTAACATAAAAAACATATTTTTATTTAAAACTGCTTTACTTTTCATGGGCAAACACACAACGTGATACATAACTGTTAAAAAAATTCAGAAACACAAGAAGAGTAACTAGGTTTCATATTAATTCATCTCACAATTGCAATGTGGTAGGGTGAGACTTCCAGCTATTTCAAATTATTAATAATTTAAATAATACTGCAACCAAAGGGAAAATGAAAACTTAATACAACAATATTTGCTAATATTTCACTATACTTAGAAGATTCAAGATCTAAATGGACAAAACCAATGCAGACTCACCTGGGCTTCTGTCTGCAACTGTTCAATTAATGATAGTGTCTTAATAGCTACAAAGCATACCTGTGATGGAAAAATAACTTCATTTAAGAAAGGAAAATCTTGTTAAAATTTAGATGATGCACTTCTGCCTACTCATCTTTATGCACTTACTGACTGAAAAATCTGTGCAGCTTGTAAGGGATTATGAAGAATATAGTTTCCAAGAGTTGCATCCAATTCAGCAATGTCAGAAGGATTAATTGAAATAATGAAACGATAAACAGCATAACTTTGTTTTGAGTCTGTAAGAGCAAAAAGTATTTTAAAGTAATGGATTTGTTAACATAACATTATGTATCAATTCAACAGACTATGCATTGAGTAATACCATTATATTTTTTGCAATCGTGCACAAATTTCTGAAGGCCACCACTCCTGTCAAGGTAGACAAGGACAACTTCCCTCATTTTCTGTATTTCAGGATCCATCTTCCAAGATCTTTGCACACTTTATCCAGCTGTGGGAATAAACTATGAAGAAATGATGGTAGCACTAGCCATGCTGTAACAGTAATAATAAAGGTACATACTAACAAAGCCACACAAAATTAAAATAGTCTCTTTTTGAAGCTAGGCAATTCTTGAAGGATTTTTAAAATTCAGTTCAAAGCTCTTTCCAATGACTGACACATACTCTATTTCTAGAGTAAATTTCTGAAGAATGCACTAGTGTTTTCATTTCCTTGGTGAATTATTTCACTTTCCTAATTCCCTAACCCATGAAATTAAAGTCTCTGCTTAATTTAACCTCCCTTGTAGATTTTATAATCAGTCTATCAAGAGTATGACTTAAAATTTTATGTCCCTTATTTGAGAAGTCTGTCATAGTTGTTAAAAGTGTGAAACTGGGCAACATCCCTTTTCTTAAAATTTTACTTTCCTACCCTGCTGTGATCTCCTGTAGCACCTACTTAAGGTGCTGATCTTGCACTTACTTCCATGCATGTACACAAATGTTCAATTCTGATTCCCGTTGGCAAAGCTTTTACAACTACAGTTTTGGTTTGGAGGCTGACCTTGCTCTTCAGTGCGGTTTTCATTGTGTATTACCCACATGTCTTTCTATTTTTTTTTCTTAAGAGTAGAGTCTTGTACCGTGAAGCACTATTTTGCAGAATTTAGAAGGAGAATTACTAAGGCCAAAATATGGTATTTGGTATATATGCATTTGTTTCAATGTCTTTCATGTTTTCTTCTGCAAAATGTCCATAGTTGTCTCTGTAGATGACCAATATGAAACAACACTCGAATCTTCAAAAATAAGACTTACCTACCTGGTTAAGGATAGGACATGGAATTACTGAGCTGATGAGGGATCAAAGCTCTCAGCATATGAGAGATTCCCTGTAGGAGTTCACAGAAATGACTTTGGGAGGACAAACAGATCAACATCCAAGGGGAGTAACCAGATTCCAGCACAAATGCAGTGTGGCAGCAGTGTAAACCCTGTGGGCTGACACCTGTACACTGTGGGCTGAAACGTGTTTAATGCCTGAAGTAACAAAGGCACAAGTTAAAAGACAATTTATAATAGGGATTCCCCCCCATAAAGAGTAATCTTTGGGATTATTTCTGCACGATAACTATTCCATCCCTTGAAATATTCAGCAAGAAGGGCTTAAAGAAATTTACACACACAGATCCACTGTATCTCCCTGGAGCCTGTGTTACCCAGGCTGGACACCACATATGATAGGAAGGACTGAGCTATGACCCTGCTCACTGGGCACTGAGCAGCCAGCACCTAAGCTTCGGAAAATAAAGCCTGACCAGGGTGATGATGGTGTTCACCAGTGCCCCACAGCCAGCTAGCCCCACTCCAGGTGTGACTCGGCATATCAGCAACTCCTGCCGGGCTTCAGCTTCCACGCCACCGGCACCCCTGCCTCACAGACCTCCCCACCAGCTGTTCACCAGGCTTCCTGCGCCCCGTCCTCCTCCGGCGCTGCCGGGTCTGCAGCAGCGGGCACCGCGGGGCCCGGGCTGCCCTCAGCCCCCGGGGCCGCTCCCTGTGCCCGCGGCGGAGGCAAGGCCGCCCTGTACGGCCCGGCAGCGAGGGCCCGGCAGCGGAGGGACGGTGCTCCCGGAGCCGCCCCCTCAGCCCCTCAGCCGGCGGCGCGGGGAGAGCCGCGGCCCGCAGGGTTCGGCTGGGCAGGGGCAGCGCCCGCGCTCAGTGCGAGCCCTCAGGGAAGGCAATTCCCGCCCATCCCACACCCACAGCTGCCCCAGCCCCGCGGCCACCGCCGGGACTGACGCCTCGGCCCCACACAGCTCCTGCCTTCACCCACGGGCAGGGCACCGGGAACGGGACATGGCTCTGTCAGTGTGCAAAGCACTGCGGCAACCTACTTACAGAACCATTGCCTCTCATCAATACACATTGCACATTTAACTGTTGCCTTTAGCATGGCAGGCACTCCCAAACTCAGGTCTCCGGGAGAGCACCTCTGAACTCTTTTGTGTCGTATTTCAGTTCACATTTTTACAACCACTGTACTTTTCAGTGTTTCCCACGGTCTCTCGTTTTCCCCCTCAGGCCGAGAGATGGGAGACCACAGCAGCCGCACAGAGAAAGGCTTGCCCCTCATGGGCTGCTTGGGCTCCCTCTCTGCAAGGGGAGCAACAATCAATCCCCTTCTGCTACAGACAGGCAAAACAAAAGCCCAAAAGCCCAAATTTTGCCTCCCTCTATTACCAAACCAGGAAAGGAGTAGCACTGGTGGTTCCCGTGCAGGTCCACTCGCCTCTCTAGGCTTTACCACCTCTTTCAGGTATCACTTGAGAGCTCAGCCCTGGGTGAGGCAGCTACAACACTCCAAACACACAAATTACTTGGAAACCATCCTCATAGGATGCACAGAGATGCGGAACAAGAGCACTGGGTACAGAAATACTGTGAGGCTTTATTGCCTGATGTTAAACAGTCTGTTAACCTTTAGTTCAAAGAACTTAAGTACTTCATTCACACTTTGCCAAAAAGGCAGACTCTGCCAAAGGAAAAAGCTTAATAAGCAATTTTAAAGCTGCTCTTCCAAAAATAACTTCGACTGCCACACTATTTTTTAAGAACTGCTGAATTCTGACCAAAAAAAAAAAAACAAACCAAAACCCAAAAAACAACAATTACAAAACCCTTCATCCAGTCAGGCAGCTAGGTATGAACATCTTAGAATTCAAGGCAAAAATTAAAAAGGGTGCTAGTTCCCACAACAATTTCTGATGTATTTACTCTCCTTCCCATCCCTCTACATTACTGTACCTCCTTGCCATAAAGAGAAGGTAGTTACAGTAGCCACATAATGACACAATAATTTCAGGAGCACACAGACTAAAAATTCAGTACGAGAATGGATACTTCCTTTCATACCACCAATTTGTTTCCTAGTCCATTAGCAAGCCATGTTAAAAAAAACCAAAACACAAAAACCAAACAAAAAATCAACCAACCAACCAAACCAATACACAAAACCTCAAAAAACCCAAAAACCAAAACAATGGACAACCGCCGCCCCCACCCCCAACCAAAAACCCCAGTGCTTTTACTTCCAAATTATATTAATGCCAAAGAAACTAATCACATACTTGTTGGTTGTCCTGAACAGATTTTTTCAACCCTTGCAGAAGAGAACTATGGAAAATAAGCCAAACCACCATTCTGCTCCCACAAATGATACAGTTCCTTCCTTCCTCCCCTGCCAATGTCAATTCTTACTTTTTACCCAATCACTCCTTCCAAAACCTCATGTAGCAACTGCTAAGCATCACTTAACCACTATGCAGGAGACTGTGATCTAGGAGATAAGTAATGAATCCTGTTTTACTTTCCACTTTTCTAATGTATTGACAAAATATTTATTTCAAAAGACTTATGATTTGATACACACTCTCTCTCTAGGTTCACAATTCTTATCAGATCTGGAACAGTATATTTATTTTAGCTGCTTATTTTGCCAAAACCAAGGTGACTTAGATACTGAGATTTATGTAATATTCACTCAATTTCTGTATCATTATGATGCATCAGTATCTAACCAGACTTCTCTCAAATCAAGGCATTTAACTGAATCTATTTGTGAACAAAAAACGCTGAACATTTTAGGAGTAACAGACAAAAATAAGTTGTTATTTACAAGTAATATATATAATAAAACTACTACCATTATATGCCTTTTATACACTGTAACTGCAGTCAATTTTTGCATTGTTTAAAAAAAATTTCCTTAAAAAGAAATTGTTCAGAATTATGTTTGTCCATACATGTGTATGTTATGAGAAATACAATAGCTTTTCACATTTTTTAAATTATCAGTGTAATTTACATTTTTCCCCCAATATCAAGTGAAGATTTTAAAATGGTGCAAACTGAAACACAAAGACAAGTAGCTATGAGCGCTGATATACAATCAATTTGGAACATAAGAGTGTTTTAAACTACCAATTTGTGAGAAAAATCCCTAATATTTGACATGATCATCTCACCACCCACCCCCAAAATGTCAAAGCTAATTGACTTACTTTTAAAGTAACCATGATTATTGCATATTAGATCTTTGGAGAAGCAGAGCTTTAACCAAAAATATTTTTAATGTAGTTGAAATATAGACATACTTAGCTTAGGGAAGAAAGAAAAGTAGAAGACGTAATAAGTAATGTTATCAAATCAATCCAGTTAATTATTTCTGTCCTTGCTTTGAGTAATACCCCATACCTCAGATAATCCAGTTGAGTCAGTGGATACTTCAGCAAGTACAAGAGCAACAATCCAGTTTTATGTGACCAAGTTTTCATTCTGCAGAAGTTCTTTAAGAATCTTGGTCCTTAACACATATCATTTAAGTGCTGACAGGTAAATTAACACATATTCCAAACTGGTTACAGGGAAAACATTTACGTTTTTTTAAACCAGGATATACAAAAGACAATTTGCATAGTTACAATTCAAGCACAAAGTCACTGTAAATAAGTACAAAAGCATTTATAAATTTACTAAATTTGCTGCTGTTTGTGCCAGTCAAATTAGATAGGTATGAATGTAAACTCGAAGGGATTGAGGAGAACAGTCAGTGTTTTTGCTTAAAAAATACATAGAGAATGCTTTTTAAAGGTTTTAAAAAATATCTTCTGCAGCAGGAACAAACAGTTCAAACCCCAAAGAAAGCCATCCAAAATGCCCAAATTCTTCCTATACAGCAGAGAAAGTTTGTTCATAGGTTTCAAACCTACATACAAGACGAGGCACTATTTATGCTATTTTGGAATGTGTCCATACCCTAACATTTCAGTCCAAGCCAAGACTTCCAAACCACTCTTCACTTCTAAGTCCCTAGGAAAACCCATCTTCAGAAGGTGGTGCATAAGAAAATCCAACAAATGCATCATCTGCCTCTAGGACACTGGCATTAACAATGTTGTAGTCAGAAGAAACACAAACTGAGTATGGGACCATTTCTTCTGTGAACACTGCATCAAAATTTCCAATATCATCTGGTCCAACCTAGAGAACAGAAGGATCTGTCAGTTATCAAATTAATACAGCATTTTAAACTTGTGCTTGTCCTTGAGATTCCAAATTTAACTCTCAAAGCTATCTATTTTGTTGTTATAGTCTATTGAAGTAAATAAATTTAAGGAAGCACATCACTCTGTCTCTGAAAATAGGTATTAAAAAGCTGGTTTTTTTTCATTGAGATTGGAGTTTTGACCAAACCCTATATTCTTCATGATCCAATAAACCTAAAAAAATATGAAAAAAGTCTCTCTTAGGGAGATTAGCTCAGCTGGTTAGAGCATGGTGCTAGGAGCACTAAGTTTATGGATTCAGTCCCCATATGGGGCATTCATTTAAAAGCTGGACTTGATGATCCTTGTGGGTCCCTTTCAACTCAGAATATACTGTGATGTGTGATCTGAGATGCATACATTACCACCATCACCACTCCCCAGGCACCTACCACATTAGGATTAAATGGTGGTGGAATCTTCTTCTGAAGTAGATCAGTCCAGCTGAGAGATTCAAAGAACGGGTGCTTCTGAATTTCAAGCTGTAGCAAACAATAAAGATTTTAGACATTTCTTAACTCCATCCTGTGCATCGTAGTAAACATTACTTCATACTACATGTACATAGGGAAGTTCTTATGTGCACGTCCTTATCAGTTTGTTTATTCACAATTTACTTCGCAATAAAAGTTGTAGTCAGTAAAAACAGCAATTAAAATTTGTGAGACTGCCTCTATAAATGGTTTTCCTTCTAAAATCATGCTTTCTGCTTTTAAGCCCTAAAATCAACAACCCTGAAGTCTACTCCAGAACAAGAATGTCTTCTGTTGATACCTGTTCCTGCCCTAAAGTTTTGTTAGTTTTTGTAAACCATATCACTGTCTGAGAA
>WBNQ01085271.1:2158-15880 GCA_013401375.1 Spizella passerina
TATTTATGGAAAGTATTTCAGGTTCATAAATTATTTTCATGAAGAATCTTATTCTAAGCATTACCTATACCTTACTAGGGAACACAATGTTCCATGTTGAAATGAGGAGCTGTGTTTAACTAGCAAAGATGGCTGCATGTTTTCTGTGTGAATGTGTGTATATGTGCACGTGTGTAGGAACAGATGTGAATTAACCTGCATAGCCTGCCAAAGAATTGGTTATTGAAACCATTTAATGATTAATTAGGCACGCAGAAACATATGCCCTCACACCCTGTCATGACTGCACAGCAAGGCATACCCTTTGAGGAAGCATGCATTTCTTGCACATATGGTCTGTAGTAGACCTAGACAAATCAAAACCTCCTTGGCTTTCTGTGTTAGGGACAGAGAGCATGTATGTGGGCACTGGTAGGTGTGGCAGCTGCTGCTTGAATTGAAAGGGCTGGAAATACAGGCAATGCAAGAGAGTGGACGAGTTCTTTGTACAAGGCTGCATGCAGTAGTGGCAAAGCTGGAAACAGAGACAGGTCTCTGAATGATTTCATCTAAACATCCTCCTCTATACTACCCTGTCTACCAGACAGAGAGAAGAAATAGGCTGTGATGGAAAGCAGAGAAAGAAAAGTCAAACTTTATCTCTGCTCAGAAAAAAACTGTCTTTGTTTGCAGAATTTGCTTGTTCTGTTACATTGTTCCCAGCAAGAGAAGTGTTAAAGCAGCATTCAGAGTCCTCATTCCTCCTGGGATTTGGAACATAACAGCAGATGCCAAGGTTACCTTTGTCCTGTCTTCCAGTGAGGCTCTAGTGCAGGCACAAACAGAATGCTGCTCTTCTTCCCTTTCTACTATCAATACCAGCAATAATCATGATTTCTTACAATGATTCCATTTAAATTCTAAAGAATGAAGGTAGGGTGACTGTCTGGTTTGTCTTTTGAGGACAAATGAAGACTGGTCACTGAGTTCAAATCTTTTATTCTAAAGGATTTCCAGAAGCCAATGCTGTCATGACCCCTCTCATACCAGGTGGGAGTTGGCAGCATTTACCGCAACCAAGGTTGAAAACCATGACACAAAATCCCTGAGCTGTTCAAGATCACCTCATAGCTGAACCTTTCCACACTGTAGTTTCTCTGCTTCCCTTGTTTGTCTGTGCCAAGTTGGTGTAAGTCACCGTAATCCTGGTTTAATAATTTGTAATAATTCTGATGCAAAAAAGGGCAGTGCTACCTAGTGGATAGGTGATGAAATTAGGACTAAGAAAATAAGAGATCTCTAATATGACTGATTTGTGGGGTGATTATGGTCAGATTGCCATTTTTTGCCTCAGTTTTCTCCTTCTGTGAATTGGAGGCAATTTGTTCGCTTTGTGTTTGCCTAGCATGGATATGAATGGTGGTCTGTGACGTAAATAAGGTGGATTCTGGTTTTTTGTTTTTAATCTCTATTTTTAACCCTCATCCTTGACAGCTTTGTACTTTGTGCTGTCATTTTCACTCTGCACTTTTCATGCAAGACTAAATGGGAGAGGACTCTCTTGATGGTGGCTCACCTGCAGTAGCCAAGATACAATGTTGACAGAAAAAGCGGGGAGGTGAAGTTCCAGACCGCTCATTTTGGCAGATGACAGCAGAAACAAATGTGTCTCACTTTTGCCCTACTATTTACTCAAGCAGAAAACAAAACAATAGAGATGGGAAAAGATCTGAAAGAGCTGTCACAGAACAAGTGCACCATGCCAATAATTTGAAGGATTAAGGACCCCAAGCTGTATGTCCTGACACAATAGCTAGGGCCATCCTGTTCACTGGGTTCATGGATTAGAGGGATGTTTCATATGATTCTGGTTTTCTTTTCAACTCTGGTTGAACAAACATAGCCTGTGTGCTTGCAAATCCCTTGTTAGCAATGCAAAAGGTCAATACAATTTCCCTTTCACTACACTCTATGATTTTGCCTTTGGAAAATGTTGCAGTTGGTCTGTCTGGATGCCTTCACAGAATCAGCATGACTTTGTGTCTGGTTTAAATGGTGTGATGAAGAATGGTGGGAAGCCCAGAGAAGGGGCCTGGAGTCAGTATACCTGCATTGAGTTGGAGACACTGGGGCACTGACCTGAGACACACTTGATTTTCTTGTTTAAGCTGCTGTCTTATGAAGTAGGGTAGTTCAACTGGGAAGTGCACTTTTGTTCAGGCTATGGCTATGGAAACGGCAAGATTTGGGATCAGTGATGTCATAGATTTTATTTTAAAGACTTCTCTGTTTTACAAATAAAAAGGTGATGTTGCTTTAGTGCTGTGAAAAGAAAGTTTCTCTTGGCTTGAGTCAAGCAGGGATTTTTCCTGCTGTCCCATCCAGTTCCTGAGTCACCTCAGGTAGGGGATTGCCATTCCGGCACTAAATATGTGCCTCTTTTAACATAATTTAGAGGCACAATTTAGGAATTTCATGGTCAATGAGATAAGTTCTTGTCATCAGCAAAGATGATCACAGAAGTTCCGCAAACTTCAGTAAGTGAGGAGTATTTGTGCCTGTGTACTTATTACCTATGAAGATTTGTCATTAAGAATCTAAAAAAGTTTGTGGAGTACAGAAAAATTTCATGAGAGATATCACAGCTCCTGGGATGGTATGTGGAATCAAATACTCCCTGTCTAATGAAGGGTCACTTCTCTTTCAACTCACAGCTCAAAATTTCCATGGGAAGGGATGGGGGTGGAGAGCAAATGTGCAGTGTAGCCGAAGTCTTTAGTACTAAGAAGGATTCAGATATATGTTCGAGTGCTTTTTGTCTGTGTTGCCCCATAATCCATTTATCTCTGTTTTCTCTTACCAGTTTTTAGCCATTGCAGTTATCTTGTTTCAGTGAGGATACTTACATTAGCATTAAAATTCCAATGCACCTGGGTCATGTCAGAGTTTTAAGTGTGATGCAGTCTTTGTATGTGCACAGAGGACAAGGCCCTTAGAGGGAGAGATGCCTGTCAATTGACAATACTGTGAAGGCTGTTAGTTGCTCTTATGGGCCTCTACCTGAAGTATCAGCACTCCTAGTTTTCCTCCTGGTACTTGTCCCTGAAAGACAATGTTCAAGAGAAAAATGGGATTCAGTCCTTGCTCTGGGGCAGTTTGCCTAGGGTGCAGTAGCAGTGGGGGATATTCATTCATTCAACCAGAGATGTCTCTGCATTGGATTCAAAGCATGAACTTTGTGATGAAAGATTTGCTCCCTCTGGTAACATGGCTCTTTGAAGAAGGGCTGAGTTCACTTCCTCGTGAAACCATTGGCCCTAGTACACACTTTAGGCTCTTGTGTTCATGTGTCATCTTAGACTGACTGCTTTATTAGTTTGGCTGCTAGTAAGATAACAGTCCATTACATGCTTTTTTTAATACAGCCTGGACACAAGCAGGAAGGCAGACTTCCTGCTTTTGAGAGGAGCAGGAAGATGGGGCATTTCAGGAGACAAATGTTTGGTATTTACAAANTGGTGGTCTGTGATGTAAATAAGGTGGATTCTGGTTTTTTGTTTTTAATCTCTATTTTTAACCCTCATCCTTGACAGCTTTGTACTTTGTGCTGTCATTTTCACTCTGCACTTTTCATGCAAGACTAAATGGGAGAGGACTCTCTTGATGGTGGCTCACCTGCAGTAGCCAAGATACAATGTTGACAGAAAAAGCGGGGAGGTGAAGTTCCAGACCGCTCATTTTGGCAGATGACAGCAGAAACAAATGTGTCTCACTTTTGCCCTACTATTTACTCAAGCAGAAAACAAAACAATAGAGATGGGAAAAGATCTGAAAGAGCTGTCACAGAACAAGTGCACCATGCCAATAATTTGAAGGATTAAGGACCCCAAGCTGTATGTCCTGACACAATAGCTAGGGCCATCCTGTTCACTGGGTTCATGGATTAGAGGGATGTTTCATATGATTCTGGTTTTCTTTTCAACTCTGGTTGAACAAACATAGCCTGTGTGCTTGCAAATCCCTTGTTAGCAATGCAAAAGGTCAATACAATTTCCCTTTCACTACACTCTATGATTTTGCCTTTGGAAAATGTTGCAGTTGGTCTGTCTGGATGCCTTCACAGAATCAGCATGACTTTGTGTCTGGTTTAAATGGTGTGATGAAGAATGGTGGGAAGCCCAGAGAAGGGGCCTGGAGTCAGTATACCTGCATTGAGTTGGAGACACTGGGGCACTGACCTGAGACACACTTGATTTTCTTGTTTAAGCTGCTGTCTTATGAAGTAGGGTAGTTCAACTGGGAAGTGCACTTTTGTTCAGGCTATGGCTATGGAAACGGCAAGATTTGGGATCAGTGATGTCATAGATTTTATTTTAAAGACTTCTCTGTTTTACAAATAAAAAGGTGATGTTGCTTTAGTGCTGTGAAAAGAAAGTTTCTCTTGGCTTGAGTCAAGCAGGGATTTTTCCTGCTGTCCCATCCAGTTCCTGAGTCACCTCAGGTAGGGGATTGCCATTCCGGCACTAAATATGTGCCTCTTTTAACATAATTTAGAGGCACAATTTAGGAATTTCATGGTCAATGAGATAAGTTCTTGTCATCAGCAAAGATGATCACAGAAGTTCCGCAAACTTCAGTAAGTGAGGAGTATTTGTGCCTGTGTACTTATTACCTATGAAGATTTGTCATTAAGAATCTAAAAAAGTTTGTGGAGTACAGAAAAATTTCATGAGAGATATCACAGCTCCTGGGATGGTATGTGGAATCAAATACTCCCTGTCTAATGAAGGGTCACTTCTCTTTCAACTCACAGCTCAAAATTTCCATGGGAAGGGATGGGGGTGGAGAGCAAATGTGCAGTGTAGCCGAAGTCTTTAGTACTAAGAAGGATTCAGATATATGTTCGAGTGCTTTTTGTCTGTGTTGCCCCATAATCCATTTATCTCTGTTTTCTCTTACCAGTTTTTAGCCATTGCAGTTATCTTGTTTCAGTGAGGATACTTACATTAGCATTAAAATTCCAATGCACCTGGGTCATGTCAGAGTTTTAAGTGTGATGCAGTCTTTGTATGTGCACAGAGGACAAGGCCCTTAGAGGGAGAGATGCCTGTCAATTGACAATACTGTGAAGGCTGTTAGTTGCTCTTATGGGCCTCTACCTGAAGTATCAGCACTCCTAGTTTTCCTCCTGGTACTTGTCCCTGAAAGACAATGTTCAAGAGAAAAATGGGATTCAGTCCTTGCTCTGGGGCAGTTTGCCTAGGGTGCAGTAGCAGTGGGGGATATTCATTCATTCAACCAGAGATGTCTCTGCATTGGATTCAAAGCATGAACTTTGTGATGAAAGATTTGCTCCCTCTGGTAACATGGCTCTTTGAAGAAGGGCTGAGTTCACTTCCTCGTGAAACCATTGGCCCTAGTACACACTTTAGGCTCTTGTGTTCATGTGTCATCTTAGACTGACTGCTTTATTAGTTTGGCTGCTAGTAAGATAACAGTCCATTACATGCTTTTTTTAATACAGCCTGGACACAAGCAGGAAGGCAGACTTCCTGCTTTTGAGAGGAGCAGGAAGATGGGGCATTTCAGGAGACAAATGTTTGGTATTTACAAAATGCATAGCAGATGGGCAACTGTCAAGTCACCTGCTGACAGCAGTGAGGTACAAAGCCCTCTCCTGTTTCAGAGGAAATGCTTGTTTCTCACAGATAGCCCAAGTAAGGTTTAAAGGGTTTTTATCTGCCTGAGCTACATGGGGCAGACTTGGGCTTTGAGCATATTTTGAAAAATATCTGCTCTTATTTAGGTGAATTTTCAGAAATGTCCAAAAGCTTTTGAAAACTGGATGTATATAAGTGTGCTTTCACTTAAAATCGTTTCTCCATGGTTTGACTTGCAATTGCCTGCTGGTCTGGGTGGGACTACTGTGGTGGCCATGACAGTGCTGAGGTTTTGACAAACCTGACTCCTCTCTTGCCAGCAGAAAAGACCTACATTTCTGCATTCCTTGTGATCTTGTCAACACATTTTTACTGTTTCACAGTGTCTATAAGCAACTGTATAATCTAAGGATAGTGGGAGTGGTATTTCAACAGTGCAGATAAAAAATACAGTCCAGAACTTCTTGTATTGAGAAGCACTAATGCATTAGAGAGGTAAAACCAGGTTTACTTTGTGCTGCTGGTAGATCTCTCTGAAGAATGAACCTATCCTGCTAAGCAGCTTCTGCCTTCCCCACATAAAAACCTGGAACAGAATAGCTCTTCTAGATTGGTGGCTTGACATTCCTGGGTTCAGAGATGAACCAGTGAGTCTCCAGTCTAATAAAAGTACTTCAACTGGCTTTTAGAAGTGCTGTTTCAGGAGCAGAGACAGGCAAACAATGCTTGCAGACCCTGAACAGATCAGGAGAGAACAAGGTTACAATGTTTAACTGTCTGTCTACCTATATTGCTCCTGGCTTCTGCCTCTGTTGCATGGAGATGTACATATAGACTTGCACACATTTGGCATTTCAGTAAACTTCTAAATTAAAGAGCATTTCAGCTCTTTCAGGTCAATCCCAGGCCTTGTTTTCAATTACTCTCACAGATGGCTATTCTTATGATGGGATGTTTTGGGGTTTTTTTGAGTGGGGTGGGAGTACCAATGAATAAAATGTCAATTTTTTTTTTTTCTTCTTGATGCTATTAAGCCTAGCTAACATGAGGTTTTGTGCCTAAGTGGGTTCAATGGCTTGGCAGGATGCCACAAATTTTATCACCCTTCTCTCCATCGGATGAAAGAGAAACAGACATCTATTTTCACTAGCTGGATCACTATCTGGGTTTCAGATTTGAGATTTCCCGGCTGTCCATTCTGCTCTGAGATGATGGTCACGTTCCTGTCTCCTGGGGATTTCAAGAAGCAGAGGGCTGCTCAGGATCATCACTGCAAACTTCCTGTCCCCATCTGGAAGGCAGCTAGCCTGCCTTTTGTATTTATTCATCTCTCTGAAATGAAGGAGATTACTCCAGCTGCCCTTGAGAGGTTAGTGTGCTTTTAGAGGGAACAAAGTTTGGGGTTTAACTTCCTTTGTGTCTTCTGGCCATTGAAAACAAAACGTGTTTGATCTTTTCTCAAACAAATTTACAGATTGAGATCTAATTAATTTATTTTGGCAATTGGTTTGAATTATTTGATGTTTTGATTCATGCATAGTATTCAAGAAAAGACAAACCACGTTCTTATGGCTGTCAGTGTATTAAAATCAACAGGAACTTAGAAGGCAAAAAAGAAAGAAAAACACAATAATAACATCTGAATATTAAAAAGGTCCACATGATGTGCCGTGTTAGCCTGAGAAGGATGAAATTCCCTGCGTGTCCACGGTGTTTCTTCCTTACACAGAGGCCTCACAGTCAGGCCATCTGTGGATTGGTACCTTCACGTGTTTTGTCTGTATGCTCTTGAGTCTGGACTGCCTTTCCTCCCCTTTTGTGGAGTACCCAAGCTGATCTGGGAGTTGTGCCCTAAGCATTAATGAAACCAAAATAGTAATACTAATAGTAATATTAATCCAGTGGAAAGCAGTGTGAATGAGACAGGGATTTCCCCTCTCCTCTACTTGATCTTTTTTCCCCAGATGGAGCATTTAGTGATTTACTAGAGAGGTCTTCCCCCTTCCTTCGTCTCTTCCTGCCCATTCTTCAGTGACTTGTGTGACACGCAATCGAGACACCGATGGCTGCACTGAGCGCCCCTTGCTCAGCCGTGTGCCCACCCGCACCGGGGCACGGCTTCCCCCGCGCTCACTCCTCGGCCAGTTCCACCCCCCAGGGGCCAGCAGCGCCCGACACGCGCAACAGGTCGGGCAGGGCCCTCCGCGCCCCCATTCCTGGGCTGCTCCCGCCTTCCTCCGCTCCGGCCTGGGTTGGCTTTCCCGGCTGGGAAGCGCAGGCCCTCTTTGCTCCTGTTCCCGGCAGGGGCTCGCTCCGTGCCGGCGCCGAGCGGGTGGTTCCCGCGCCGCTGCCGCCGGGCGGGCGGGGGGCGGTGCCCTGCGCGGCCGCCGCCTGCCGGGGAGCCGCCGCTCGGCTCGGCTCGGCGCGGCTGCGGCGTCCCGTCCGGGCGGGCACGGAGGCTCCGCGCCGCTCCGAGGTAAGCTCCTCTGCGCGGGGAACTTGGCGGGTCGGCCGGGGCTTTCGTAGCTATGGCAGCTGGTCATTGCCCTCCGTCTGCAATGGAAATCGCCTTGGCTCCATTTTATTCTTGAGATTATTTATATCCATAAGGACTAGTCGTTCTTTAAAGGGCCGTCGTGCTGTGGGATATTAGCGCCTCTCTGTTTTTCCTAGTATCCAGAGACGGTGTCGATGTTACACCACAATTTTTTTCGAGCCTTTATTCAAGCCTTATTATTTGCAGGTAGAATAGATTGCAGATGCAGAGAAGTAGGTTTGGGAACGAGCTTCTCGTGCTTGTAAATAGAAGTGCTGTATTTCTGTTGGGGGGGAAGGGGGAGCAGATTACAACATTGCTTTTAAAATGAGAGGGAATGCGCACGGGCATTTTTTTGTACACCTTCGGACTCAGCAAACTGAGTGAATCTGGTGCGGGCAGTGTGTGTCTACTCGTCCCGAGAGGGCTAAAGCCAGGATGTATGCGTTACGGTTGTTCATTCATCAGCGGCTGCAGATAATGCAATTACCAAGTCAGCGGCGCATGGATGCTGCCCTGCGTGCGACATGCTGAGAACGCTGTACTTTAGGAAGCCAACACTTGCTGTAGTTTGGATAAAAACAGAAGCTAGGAATGGCAGGGTATGAAACTGTTGTGTCTTTGAGTGGAAAAGAGGCTACTGGTTGGTCTCACTCTATTGTTTCTGAAGATTTGTATTTTGTGTGCTTCTCTGCAGAGGTGTAAATACCTTTTGCAAGCAGTTCATAAGGAATTCAGCAGTGAAAAATAATTGGCAACAGCTTCAGGTATCACCAGTGCCTCATGAATGGTAGGTGGTTTAAATGTCTGAGAATATGCAGTAGTTTTTTGTCAAATACTATCAGAGAAAGGGCTTCATTTAGCTCTCAGTTTTTTATTTACAGATCAGATTCTGCAGCTGGGGTATGGCTACCTCACTCCTGAGGTGTATTGGAAGGGAAGGAGAAAAAAATCACCAGCATGATTGCCATGGACACAACAATTCCTTATTTATTTATTAGGCTATTAGGGTAATGAAGAAAAGCCATGCCTGCCCTGCTGTGCAGATCTCATTTCAGCAAAACTGCCTGGGCTCCTGCTGTTACCCTTGTTTGATTTTTAACCAGTAAGTGGCCTACACTCGTGCCAGTGCCGTGGTTGTCACTCGTTTATGTATGGGTTCAATAAAGCAGCTCCCAAATCAAGGGCACCTGAGTGGAATCCAGATGGTTGATAGTGGGATTTGTTCTAAGTAGAATCTTTTCTTCACTCTTCTGCCCAAAGATCAGTGTTTCCTTACTTGGAGTTGTTGCTTTTATATACTGCATGGTATTGCTATTACTGCTGCTGCTTTGGGTAAATATTTGGTATATTAGTATTTCGTTTTATTGATTATGCCACTTGAAGATGGTTCTCTCTTGTATATCTTGATACTTTGTCACAAAAAGACATCTGTCCCAAATGCTTCTCTCTCTAAGACATGAGACAAGGCAAGAGCTGGTTTAACTCGCACAAGGTTAGTGACTGATTGGTACCTCCTAAAGGCTGGACCACATTGGTTCTTCTGCATGGGTAGGCATACCAAAAACATGTATGTATCACATTTGAATGTCCCTAATGAATCCCATTCCTTTTTCTTTTGCACTCCCCTTTTCTTCTGTAGGCATACTTATTATCTTTAAATACAAATAGTTATTTTTAAAGATAATCCTCTTCTGAAAAACCAGTATAGATTCATAATGATATATATAAAGTAGTGATATTTATAGAGTTAAAACACAGCAGGTGTGCCTTTTTTGGAATACATCAGATATTTTGTAAACAGACAGAGAAACACGCATACACACAAGCTCACACCTAAGGTGTTTAGAAGAAGAAAGAAACATTGCCTAGTAAATGTCACATGCCCAGGAGGCTAATCTAAAAGTCAGGAAGCTAAGAATTATGTGCTCCATGTGAGTATTATTAGCAGTTTCCTTTTTCTTTGATACATAAGTGATTCAAAGGGTACAAATGTAAGGGTTCCTCCAAAGGAAGGTCATGTGATAAACAGGTCTCTTCTTGTGTTTTCTGTTTGTAGGGGAGGGAAAATATTTGGAGTAGGGGGAAAGGAGAACTCAGAGAAACTTTGAAGCATTCTACAAATGTTGAATTACAAGTTTACTGCTTTTGCAAAGGTTGAATCTGGGGGAAAACCAGGAATGTTAAACCTTTGTGAAAATTACACGTTGTATTTTGAAGAGTGCGCTGTGTATGTGGGTGCAGTGTGTGTGCACACAAGGGTCACTACTGAGACATGGCAGCAGATGTTCACAGAATTTACGCGTACTGTTGTGTTACTGTATACAACCTGCTAATTAATTGATGAACCTACTACAGACTGCTTTGTTGCAATGGTGTTCTGCAGTAGAGAGCTACACTGGTTCATTCTCTGTTCCTCCATGTTTCTTTGGTGTTATTTTTCAGTTTTTTGTATCTTGACTTTGCTAAATGCCCCTTTGGTCTTATGACAGCGCAGTGCAGATGGGGAGACCACAACAGTGCCCTTGCTGGTTCCGTTTGCTTTAAGTAAAAGCTAAAATATATATCTCCTAAGATGGATGAGCAATTGTGATGTTTTCTCTCTCTGCTGAGTCCTTTGCAAGTAGCCACAGAGGTTCTGTTGGTCTGATTCTGAAGTCTTCAATCTCTTCCATAATCCCATTATCTGCTGTGGTGCTATATATGTGAATGAGCATTAAGGAATTAGGTTGTACAATGTGTGTTGTTTGTGGTGCAGGTGCAAGTTAAGACAGGGTCAGCACTTTCATTGATTAGTGTAATTTATATTAGAGCAGAGACTACCTATAGGATTAATGAAACTGCTGTGCCTTTAAGAACAGACAAGTTTTCAGTTGAGACGCTTGCCTTTTTTTTTTTTTTTTTGGTGTGTGTGTGAGATATTTGATTTGGATTTATTCAGCATTGGGAAATGCACTGGCAGCATGGATAAAGTTCAGTGTTCTTTGAAAATTGTTTTTACTTCAGACCTTTGAAGTTCTCAGTCATGGATAGGCTGTTTTAGTCTTTACTCTTATTGTGTAGAAGACTATGCTAGGGCTTTTACTTGCTGCTTAGGATCTCTGGAGTAGGAATATAAAAGCCTGGGTTTTCAACAATGTTGGATATCCAGATGCTTTCCTTCACTTCTTCCTTTTCCTTGGGTGACTGATACTTAGTCTGTATATCTAAATAAGGCTTTATGAACCTGGCCTTAGGCTTTAGTATGATTTTAGCTTCCTTTGCAGACTGTATTGTGACCCTTCTGCTTATTACAGTGTAAGGTTTTGGGCTCAGTATTGGATCAGTTATAGGACAGGCTTTGGGAAGTGATACTGTCAGGTCTTCACACTCAGCCAAGAGAATGCTTACCCAAGCATGACAGTAAAGGCAAGTGTGCTACTGTAGGTGTCTTTCAAAGATGATGCCATACGTGCTTGGGTTCCCAGCACTTCTGAATTCTTTTTGCATGAAAATTGATCCATGCCAAACTGCTTGGGCAGTGGTGGTCAGACACTTTGTGATAACTCTGCCAACTAGATACAGTCATGCCTCACTCTCATTAGGGTTGCTAAAACAGACACTACGTGCTATCACAGACAGAAATACTATTTAAATACTGGGAGAAATAGCACTTCTGTATATCCTTTTTCGTGGCTTCACTAAGATATAATGAAGCACGATTAAGTAATTTTGGATTCTTGCATCATGGATGCAGTTCTTTGGAATGTGTTTAGGAAAACAAATACTATTAGATGAGAATAATGAGGTAGAAAAACTGGTTTGTGATGTGCTTCTCAGATCAGACACTTTGTATTGGAATTTGGGTGTGTAAATGCCCATGTGTCAGTTGGTATTTTATTCTTTCTCGCTTTCTTTATATCTTGGCATCTATCTAATACATGCAATGTAAGCCTGGGTATTTGGATTTCTTACCTATTCAGAATAAGAGGAGATGATGTAGATTGATTTTTGGGCAAGTTGCTTCCATATCCTGTGTGAAGTCTCTCTAGCCACAGAATTACAGTGTAGCACTAAATCTCTTTCTTATCTACAAATGTGAGTATAGCAGGCAACTCTGCTATCACTTTCCAGTTGAAGGAAATGAGATGTGGAGAGGTAAAGCAATTTCTAAAAAAAATTATCTTTTATATCCATAGCCAATCTTGTAACAGTTTATTGATGTTTTCCCTNATCACAATATGAATGAAATCTGCCCCAAAACCAGAAGGCTATTCTGGTTTTGAATTAACACTGCAACCCTCATTCACATAAGCGTGTGAAGTTATCTTTTTCTTAGAGCAGAATGAACATAATTAGAATGAAGGTGACTGTTTGGAAAAGGAGACTGATACAAGAATATGAGTTCATTTTCCTTTTTTTCTATGTTGGTATCGATCCTATAATTTAAGAGTCAGAAGTAGTGGTTGATGAGTTATTATGATGAGCTTTGTGAATTTGCTACCACTTTCCAGTGTCTGCAGTGTTGCCATTACAAGAGACATACCAGTGGTGCCAGAAAGGCCAAGTCTAATGGTCCTTGGAGTCAAATACCTTTTTATAATCACAGGCATGGTTTTTCCAAGTTAGGCAAGGCGAGTTAGGCGTGTGAGGCCATAAGAGCGAAAGGCCAGATTTAGGGACTGTGCACTTAGACTTTTGCCCAGCTACATGTGGGGTAGTGTTAGCACTCAATTAGATCAAGACCACAGTTTAGAGGAGCTAAGAAAAAGCAACGAGCCCTGCATCAGCACAGAATCTTGTTTGACATAATCTGGAGTTATAGCAGGTGTTATCTTAAAAATATTCATATCAATCCATCTGAAATTTGTACAACATTTATGGTAGATAAGGATATCATTTTAAAAAAACAGTCTAGGTAAATTTATAGATATTTATCCTTTTGTCATTGGTCTTACTTAAGCAAGAAAAATACAAGATTGAACTAGGTCTGTTTTCTGCTCTGTTTATTCTGTTGTAATGTGCTCTGACTGAGGTCTTTAAATACTGGGAAAAATTGTTCAAGTAAGACATGTATTTGCAGTAGTGGTACGTGTAACTTCCTTCTATTGGTCAATTTTGTAGAATTTTATGGAATGAAGTGTTGGTTTTATAAATTGTTACATTTCTGAAAACTTGACTGAAATGTATTTGCCTGTGAAGTACTTCTAATCCTTATAGAAAGCCCCTTATGTTTTAGGGACAAGCCAGTCACAAAATATAAGCTGTACTGAGAGAGTTGCCAGTCATACAGCACTGAGCTCCACAGACACTTGTTGGATATTAAGGTGTGGTTGGCAGTTTTTTGCTTAACTCTGAATTGACTTTTGTATGGTCATGACAGGAGACAGACCAGTGCTTGGCAGGGGAGAAGACCCCAGGAAGATCAGGTGACCTGTTGGTGTCTGTGTTGTGCCTTGGAGGATGGCCCAGGTGCTGGATGCTGGGTAATGCACCTGGGGTCTGACTTCATACTGCTCCTAGCAAAAAGTCTCCACTGAGTGAGAGTTGAAGCTGCCTAAAAAGGCT
>WBNQ01085278.1:0-12141 GCA_013401375.1 Spizella passerina
TGGAGAGGTTTAACAGACTGCAAGTAGATTCATGGGGTTTTTCTCACCCTGCCTCCTTGTTAGACCCTTCCCATGCAGCTCAGTCACCCTGGAACAGCTCCACAGCACAGGGTCTGGCTCTCAGAGAAGTGAACATCACACAATCCCACAGCAGCAGGAGCTGGGGGCTTCACAGATGGGGGACTGGATGGGAATGATGGTTTTGAGCCTGTGGAGAAGCTGAGACCCTTTGCTAAATCCCCAGCTGCCTGCAGGGATGGACACAGGAGAGGCAGCTACAGCAATAACCCCAGAGCTGTGTTTTACAGTGCTGTTGATGTGAAACACCACTTAAAAAAAAAAAGCAATTCTTATAGGAGAGAGAAAAGCCCAGAAGCCTTAAGTGACCATTTTAAAGCTTTTAGCTATTTAATTGTGGCTTTCCACACTCTGATAAAGAAACCAGGGCTGCTGCCACAAGAAGCCTCTCCTCCCCAAAGTGCTCTCTGCATCCCTCATTTCCAGGAGATGCTGATAAAGCATCTTGGAGAGATTTCTGAGTATCCCAGAGTGAAGGAGGACATGCAGCCCTGCAGGTGACATGGTGGCAGTCACCCAAAGGTGTGACAGTGAGTGGGTGGGCAGGGGAGCTTCTGAACCCCACTGAAAATCATCTTTTCAGTGTTTCATTCATGGCTGCTTTGAACACCAGCTTCACACAAAAGCCAGTGCTGGATGGACAGATCTCCAGTGATGGAGCTCTCCATGTGTCCAAGCCTGGAGCTGGGCTCTGCACCATCCATCAAAGCCTGGCAAGGTCTCCATGGGGGAAGAACCACCCAGCTCTCCTGGAAAACACTGAGGACTGTCCATTAAACTCCTCAATCACCACCAGCCTCACACCTCAGCCCTGCAAATACAAGGGAACCTTTTCAGATACCCCAAAGCTGGTGGATTCCAGCTCTGCTTCCAAAACTTTTGCCTGCACTCATGGTCCCAATCCCATTTCTTCTCAGTAAGTCCTCAGCACACTTTTGGACTTGCCTCAAGGCCTTCAGCTCACTTTTGGACATGAAGCATCAGTTTCCTGCTTGCTTTGGGCACTCTTGGAGCATGAATTGTAAATCTACACAAAGTTGCATGAAACACAAGGGGTTCCCTTCAGTAAGGCACATTTTGTTGCTCTTTTTCTTACTCTTTGCTGGTTTTCCCTCCTCTCCAGCTCCCAGGTGTCACAGGCAAATTTTATGAAAAATCCTTTCCTTAGGATTTTTTCTCCTGAGAAGCTGAGAGGCCTCAGGAACAAAATGTAAACATTGATGATCTGCTGCTGTGGAATGCAACAGGTGCATCTGTGATTGGTCTCATGNAGAGCTTTCTATGGCCCAGATGAGTTCAGCCCCTGTGCTAACCACGCCAAAGCAGCAATTCCTAGTGGGATGGGGGGGATCCTGCCGTGAGTACTCACTGGTGCTTGTGCTAGTGCCGATGGTGTTGATGGTGGTGGGGACGGAGGAGGAGGAGTAGAGGGGCAGGTGGCCGTTCTCACAGGCCAGGCTTTTGTCCTGCCAGCTGGAGGCGCTGACGCTGATGCCGGAGTCCCTGGAGTTCTGCCAGCCGTTGTTGAGTTTGTCGTCCGAGTTCTGTCTTTGGTGATAGTAGTGAGCCTGCCCGTAGTCCAGCGAGTCCGAGCGGCCCCGGCCCTGCCCGCCAAAGCCCCCCGACGATGACGACGACGACGAAGACGACGTGCGGTCCTCCAGGTGGTTGAGCCACATGGCCAGGGCGCTCCTGTCCTCCAGGGAGGTGGCAGGGTGGATCAAGGCGTAGGAGAGCAGCTGCCTGCTCTCCTCGATGTGCTGGTTGTGCTCGATGGAGTGCGCCAGGATTTTGGGCAAGAGTTTCATGTACTCGACTTTCGCCTCGATGTTGCCGGGCTTCAGTAAAGGCAGGTGGGTCAGCAGGAGGGAGATCACTTTGTCCTTGGATTCCTGTTGCCACTGGTTAATGATTCCTGTTGAAGAAATAAGGAGGGGGGAAAAATGGGGGTTAATGAGAAATTGGAAAACAGAGGTAATAAAGAAATTACTGGGTCCTGGCAGGGTAAACACCGAAGGGATTTGCACATGTGTGGTTGTCACAGACATGTTTTATGAAAAATGCTTTCCTTAGTTTTTTTTTCTCCTGAGAGGCCTCAGGAACAAAATGCAAACATTGATTATCTGCTGCTGTGGGATGCAACAGGTGCATCTTTGATTGGTCCATGTTGGTTGTTTCTAATTAATGGCCAATCACAGTCAGCTGGCTCAGACTCTCTGAGAGTCAGGAGCTTTTGTTTTCATTCTTCTTGCTTGCTTCTGATGAAATCCTCTCTTCTATTCTTTTAGTATAGTTTAAATATAATATATATTATGAAATAACAAATCAAGCCTTCTAAACATGGAGTCAACATTCTCGTCTCTTCCCTGGTCCTGGGACCCCTGTGAGCACCACCATGCGTGGTAGCACAGCATGAGCATCTCCCTGGCAAGGGGGTCACTGCTGTATTGCACTAAATAGTTATCCAGACATGGAGTTTTACAGCTCACCACCCTCCAAAATCACTGCCAGGGCAAAGCTTGCCAAACTGGATGCCAAAAGTTACCAGATGCCCCTGAAAATCCCTGAAAAAACCAAACTATACCCAGCTCTATGTGGGGAATGCATTTATAGCCATTTTCCAACTCTACTGCTGTTGCTCTTATTTTAGTAAAAATCACTATTTGGCCCAAATTTTTCATATTGTTGCAGATTACAGAAAATACTACACAAAAGCACTCAGTGGGTAAAGCTAACCTTTCAAAAGAACGTGGCTGGGAAATTGAAAAGGTCAAGATTCAAAGGAGATAACACAGGAGAGAACCCCAGAGGAAACACAATCATCCATCCAATGTTGGTGCATCCACCAGCCCCAAAGGAAAGGAGGGAAGCAGCCCCAGAGCTCCTGTTCCTCTGTTAGATCACAGCAAATAGGAGAGGTTTCAGAAGACAAGGGAAAAAAAACTAACCAACCAAACAAAAAAACCCACAAAAACAAACAACCAAACAAAAAAAAACCCAAAACAAAACCAACAACAACAAAAAAAGAAACCTAGGGGCTAGATTTAAATATTCAGAAGGAAAAGTCAGGGAATTACAAACTGGTCACTTAACTGGAACTCCTGGAAAACTGATGGAACAAATAATGAAACAACCTATTTGTAAGCACTTAGGAGATAACAAGATGATAAGTGACTGCCGACACCCATTTGTCAAGAGCAATTTGATTTCCTTCTGCGACAGAGCAACTGGCCTGTGAATAGCTGGAGGAGCAGGCAGGGCTGTATATCTTGATATTCATTAGGTGCTGCTGCACATGGCTCCCTGAGCAGCACAGCAGAGAGAAACTGCTCTAATGTGGGCACAAAACTCATCTGAAAAACACATGGAGGAGCTGGGGCTGCTGATTCACTGTGAGAACGGGAGGATGTGCTGGGCAGGGAGATTGTCCTGGGCCTGGCACCACCCAGAATGTCACTGCTGATAAGGGTGATGTGATAAACGTGATCAGCATGCAGGTATTGTGCTAAGAGGAAGGAAAACACCCCAGGAAACTGGACTAGAAGTCAAACAGTGCTGAGGATTCGAAGGGGTGGCATGAAGCTGGCTCAGGGGAGGTTTAGGCTGGAGAGCAGGAAAAGGTTCTTAGATTCCTCCCCCAGAGGGTGGTGGGGCACTGACCAGGCTGCCCAGGGGTTGGTCACAGCACCAGCCTGCCAGAATTCCAGAATGTGGACAATGCTCTCAAGCACAGGATGGAATTGGAGTGTCCTGTGCAGGGTCAGGAGCTGGACCTGATGCTCCTTGTGGGTCCCCTTCCAGCTCAGGACATTCCAGGAGACTTGGAGAGATGTGGAAGAACATCTGCACGAAGCAGGGGCAAACATCTGCACGAAGCAGGTGGGAACAAAGGGAAACACATCTGTGCAGCACGAGGTGGGCAAGAGCCTGGCTTGGGCAGCACCACCTCAGTCAGACACCCTGCAGCACAGAAAAGCTGCACCAGGCAGCCTGAGCTTGGCTGAGAGGTGGACACTGGCATGGACAAGCTGCTCTCCAGTCTGCTGCTGCCCAGGGAAATGCTGGAGTCACCATCTCTGGAGGGACTGAACAGCTGTGAGGATGTGGCCCTTGGGGACAGGGGTCAGTGGTGGCCTTGGCAGTGCTTGGCAGAAAAAAAACCCAACAGGAAATAAGAAAAGCAGGCGAGGAAAGGAAAATTAATTAAAAAAAAGACTTTTCTATGGCCCAGATGAGTTCAGCCCCTGTGCAAACCACATATGGAGGAATGGTTGAACTCAGTGATCCTGGAGGGCTTTTCCAACCCAAACAATTCTATGATTCTCTGGCTTGAACTGCAGCAAAGATGAAGGAGGTTGGACACAATGAAAGTGCCTTGTGGAGGGCAGGGTGGCCCAGGACATTGTGAGATCTCCACCATCAGAGGTTTCTCTGAAGATACAAAATACAAACACCTACCAAATCTACTCAGACCAGCCAACAGACACTTCCCAGCCCCAGGGCAGTCTCTCCTCCAGTGCTGACCAAACCCCTCTGTAAAACCTTCAAATCTTCAGCCATGCAATCCTGCTACAGGAGCCACAACTGCGCTGTGTGGTGGTGAACACTCCCTCCTCCTTGCTTTAAACATACTGCCCAAAGCTTCATCAGGTGAAATGCTGAAAAAATCCCCCAAAATTTTATGTTCTCTCTCCCTGTTGCTGTCTTCAACCCATTCTGTACAGGAAGCTGCTCTAAATCACTGATTATCTCTACAGGCTCTGTGTGGTTTTGAGCTGGGGTAACTGAACCCACACCACTGAAATGCAGATCATCTGTAGGATCATTCATCAGGTTTGCTCTTGGGAAGGCACAAGAGCAAATCAATGTCCAGCTCAGGATATTCTGTGACCCAGGAACTGGACTCTACAATCCATGGGTCCCCTCCCCTCAGGATATTCCATGATATTCCATGATTCTATGATTCTGCATGACCCATGCTGCCAGCCAGCAGCTAACCCAACCCTCCCACCATCTCTGACCCAGAAAAGGGCTGTTAGAGCAGCAACTTCTCCCAGTTAGGGCCAAACTCTGTCCCTCAGTTCCTGACACGACTGTGGCAGCGAGCAGCGCTCACCCCTCGACATTCACCTCCCAGCTCCAAGGCATGCAACTGTTTTAATAGGAAGCCACTAGATGGCTTGCTGGAAGCACTGGAGACTCTCCCTGGAACTTTCTGCACTGGTATTTACTTCTCCAGAGCTCCCCCTCCTCCAGAGCCACTTCCTGAGCCAGCCCAGCGTGCCCAAGCCGTGCTGCGCCGAAAGGAGCGAGGGACACGACGTGGCACAGCTCTGGGGGAGAAGGAACTGCTGTATGGCAGCAGAGGGGGCTTCTGGGGCTCTGGGTGTGCTCCTGGGCCTGTGGCAATGCTGTGAGGTTGTTTTGGTGCTAAAAAAATGGGATTTGGGAGAGCAACACTCAGCATAAGTGATGCTGTAAAGATACACAATGTAGCGGGACTCAAGGCTCACCAGTGCATATCCGTATTTTCCATATGCAGATGTCCCTGCTCCAGGCAAGGCTTCCTGTTGGGATGAATGTGATTTATCTGTCCCCTCTCTCTTAGTGAGCTGAAAACATGTCTTATTTTCTCCCATGCTCCTGCAGAGAGGGATGTCACAGCCCGATATTTTATCATTGCTCTCGTGGTGGCTCAGCAGCACTTTCAGGCTGGCACAGCCCAACCCCAGCCTGGCACCAGCTGGGATTCTGTAGCAGCTCAGATAAACTGAGAAATCAAAGATCATTAAAATAAAAAGGCCTGCAATGCACTGCTAAAAGAAGCTGGTGCCACTTAAACACAGGAGCAAAATACACGAAGAAAAAGCCGAGTCTGGTGTAAACTGGGTGCAGGAGAGGAGGAGGAGGAAGAGGAGGAGGAGGAGGGAGGCAGGTGGCCATGGCTGGGCTCCTCCTCCTCACATGGGGGAGAGCTGAGCATGAAGGTCCCCACTGGGGAGACACAGGATGGCGCCAGAGCTGCTTCTTGGGAGCTTTGCCTGGGACCTCCAAGAGATTTGGGGGTTTAAACCACAGCCCCAAAAGGATGGAGCACTGACCCAGAAGCCTGTGGCTGATGAAGGGCTGGGTGCCCTGGCCCAGGCAGGAGCTGGTCTCCTTCTCAGCCAGCAGCAGGATGTGCGCAATTAAACAAAACTGGAAAATAATTAGATCTGAAAGAGGTTTGGCTCTCTCTGAGATGGGGCAGAAGGTCAGGCTTAATCCTATCTGCCAGAAAATAGAGGGATCTGGAGAGGGCAGTGCAGGAGAGGGAAGCTGGAGCTGCCTGTGGGCAGGGGGAGAGGGGCTGGCAACACCCCAGGGCACAGGAGCCCCCTTGAGCCCCTCAGCTGCTCCCAGGCACTCCTGGCCACCATCTGGGAGATCTCATCCTTCACTGCCAGCACAAACCCTCTGGGGCAGCTGAGGCTGGGATGTGCTTTGGGATCCCACATCCCAGGGTCCTGACACGATACCTGTGGTGGGTCACAGGCATTAATCTCATTACAGCCTCATCAGCTTCCCTGGGTGCTGCTGCAGGTGCTTCCCACCACAGGATTTCACTGCTCTGTGCAATCTCACTGCCAAATCTGAGCACAGAGAGAGCCCCAGAGTCAGAGTCCTCCCCTTGCTGCCCTGAAATCCCCCAAAATCCCTGTCCTGCCATTGAACTGCCCTCTCCTTTGGGACATGAGGTAAGCTAACAACTGACCAGCCCTGACTGGGAAGGGATGGGAGCTGCCGGTATCCCTGAAGCAGAAAATCCCAGTTTTCATTATGGGACATTTTCTTGGATGAGAAGCTGAATGAAGGTGGGATGTGAAACTACCTTCTACTGAAGGATTACTTAACTGACAGGATTTTGCTGCTAGACAGCCCAGCTGATGCATGTGCAGCATGCCTGTGGATAAATCCAGCTCCAAATATAGCTGGGTCCTGCTTCCAAGACTGAAACCTGTGCTTGTGCTATGAATAGGACCAACACCATCCCCAAAACTGAGGCTTCTGGCTGGAAAATGAGGTGAAATTTGTAAATTTATTAAGCTATTTAAGGATTTCTCTGTCATAAATCTGCTTAATCACTGCTGGATCCCTGCAAACTGTTAATTTGTTAATTGCCACCATTTTCAGTGGTGATGGATCCACCCCTAATGCTACACTGCACTGCATGAGGGACCTTCCTGCCTTTACTCTGAGGGATGAAGAGGTTGTTTCAACCACCAGCAATGCCCATGGTTATGATGTCCTGGGAACACTCACAGTTTTCCAAATGTAAAGCCAGACAGATGGACAAAGGCAGGATGGACACAATCCCTGCAAAAAACAACATGAGTAGCACACTGGTGCCTGCATTTACAAACCCTGAGGGGCCAAACTGCTGGGTTTAATTCTAGTTTTGGTTTTTATGAACAGACTTCTGGGTCAGAAGATTCCAGTTTAAAAGCACCACCCCTGGTGAGAGGGATGGCCAAGAGCAGCTGTCAGCACAGGGGAGGAACGTGTGGGTCTCACCAGGTGACTTGTCTTCAAGGAACAGCAATGATGCCGAGTAATTCTCAAGCACTTGAAGAAACCCAAAAAACAACCAAACCTATCCAAGATAAACCATTTCATTTGGGAAGCAGAAATTGGGTTCTCCTCCTGTTATTATTTACAACTTATTTCACAGTGAAGCACAACCCAAGCATCCAGAGGAGGCCATGGAGCTGCTGCAAGGGCTGGAGCCAGGCTGTGAGAGCTGGGGGTGCTCCCCTGGAGAGGAGAAGGCTCCAGGGAGAGCTCAGAGCCCCTGGCAGGGCCTGAAGGGGCTCCAGGAGAGCTGGAGAGGGGCTGGGGACAAGGGATGGAGGGACAGGACAAGGGGGAATAACTTTGCTCAGATCAGGGTTAAGGGGGATGTTGACAGGAATTCCTCCCTGTGAGGAGGTTGAGGCCCTGGCACAGGTGCCCAGAGCAGCTGTGGCTGCCCCTGGATCCCTGGAAATGTCCAAGGCCAGGCTGGACAGGGCTTGGAGCAGCCTGGGATGGTGGAAGGTGTCCCTGCCATGGCAGGGGGTTGGAATGAGGTGCTCTTCAAGGTCCCTTCCAATCCAAAGCATTCCAGGATTCCATGAATTTGCTGATTTTGGTGAAATAAGAGAGATGAGTGATGTGTAACTTATAAAACAGACAACAGCTTATGCTGAGCAACAAGGACACCAATTTAAAGACTAGAAGTGTTTTTAAAACTGCCCAAGGATCTTCCAAGTAACAAAGAGGACAATCACACAGGAGGTTTGGTATCATTGCCCCTCAATGCCAAGTCAGTGCACTTCAGGGCTCCAGTTGTCAGCAAATTGCTCTTAAATTACTGTTTTATTATGCCCTTGTTTTCAGTTTTCCATAAAAAGTTCTCAAAAGCCCATTCAGATAATTTGCCCAAGCAAGAAATGACTAAGACAGGGATTCACAGGATCATTAAAGTTGGAAAAGACCTCTAAGATAATTGAGTCCAACCATTAACCAGATGCTCAAATCTGAAGGGCACCCTCCAAGCACCTTCCCAAAGGGCTGAATAAATTGCACTCTCAGATGTATTTGGGGAGAAAAAACAGGAATTTGTACTAAAAGTTTAGTTGGGATCCTTGATCTTGTGAAATGGCATACAGCAGCATCAGGGACTGCAGAGAGGAACTGGGTGCTCTGGATGGCAATCAAGTTTTTCTGGGGATGGACAACACCAAGGTTTTCATGTCTTGGATGGCCAACAGCAAAAGAGAAATCCAAACCATGCTTAGGCAGCTGGCAACTGCTTCCAGTGAGGCTGGAATCAGTGGCCACAGAGCAGGAGATGGCTATTTCTGGGTCTGCAGGAAGGTTTTTCAAGAGGCTTCCTCAGCAGCTCCCAGAAGAGGCTCCCATTGTTTGCTGTTTCCTGGATTGGGAATGTGAAACTGAGTCTGGGTGATGGGCAGAGCTGTGTGGAGGGCACCCACTTTTTATTGTCAGAGGCAGAAAAATCAGCACCTGGACTCATCCTGCTGTGCAAAGACCCAGCAGCACATCACCATCCACCAGCTGCTCCACACATCCATGGGAGATGCTGCACTTCCATAAAATCCCCCAAATCTGTGGTGAATGAGGTCAGCCCTGGGATCTCACAGCTATTCCAGCTGCCTGGATGCCTTCACCAGGGCAAAAGGGGTCAAGAAACCTGACCCTGCATATGAACACAGCCCAACAACCTGAGCCTGGCCACAAGATCATCTCCCAGTGAGTGACCATCATCAGACAAACCTGAATTCTATGTCTAATTGTTCCAGTTTCTCCCAAGCACTTCTGTTTGCCTTCATTTCCAGTTCAATTTATCTGCTTTATGCTTGAATTCATTTGCTTCAGATTCTGAACTAGATGATCTTTAAGGTTCCTCCCAACCCAAACCATTCAGTGATTCTATGAGTGGGGTGGAGAAACAACACCTCACCTCACACAGGGCAGTTTGCTGCAAAGATAAAGCAGAGGAGCAAAAAAATCAAGAGATTTCACCCTCAAGTCTGAATTTTCACCAAGTTTATCAACCAAGGGCAGGTTGCTGCCAGTCCCAGCCTTCCCACAACTGGGTTTACTGGTGTGTGGGATGGTCCAGCTCCCCACCACCCATCACAGAAATCCACTCTCCAACAGCACTGCAGACACAAACCTCTGCCCTGGCTCCTGCTGCAGCAGCTCAATTGAAGGTGAAGCACAAAGTGTTTCCAGCTGAAGGGATTTAAATTATTATTTGCAGTAATTAGCACCTGCACGTTGACCCAGTCACAATACTTTGTTTGGGCAATTTTACATCATTCCCTTCATAAATCAGCCTCACTCAAAAGGCCAACATGAAGGAAAACAAAGCAAGAACCCTGTTGGAAACACTCTGTACCCCATCCAGAGCACATCAATACCTTCACTGTTAAACCTGGCAGCCTTCTCCCTCCACCAGAGGCCAAATAATCAGAATTTCAGCATGTGCCTCCTCGTTATTGCGACCGGCGCTAATTAAGAGGAAAAACATCTCAGTGATAAACATTACTGCTGACCTGCCAAGTGCAGCAGGCAGAGAGGCAGTCACTGAAACACTGCCGAACTGAATCCTGCTCCTCATCCCCCCAGGACTGATGCCAACACAGGGGAGAAGACTCACATGATGCTTCCAAGCACCTCCATATCCACGAGGCTGCAGCGTAAATCCCAACAAGGGACCCAAAAAACAACCAAACCAGTTCAAGATAAACCATGGTCTCACCAGGTGACTTGTCTTCAAGGAACAACGATAATGCCAAGTGCTCTCAAGCAACTGAAGGAACCCAAGAAAGAACCAAACCCATCCAAGAGAAACCATTCCATTTTGAAAGCAGAAATTGGGTTCTCCTCCTGTTACTACATAGAACTTATTTCACAGTGAAGCACGACCCAAGTGAAGCGTCCAGAGCAGGACATGGAGCTGCTCCAAGGGCTGGAGGCAGGCAGGGAGAGCTGGGGGTGCTCACCTGGAGAGGAGAAGGCTCCAGGGAGAGCTCAGAGCCTGCTCCAGGTCTGGATTTATGCCTGACCTCAGCAGGGTGGGAGGACCTAATGCCACAGGCCTGGAGGCAGCAGGAGCTGTGCCAAGTGCCAAATGCCAAGCAGCTCTGTGCCTGCTGGACCCAGGTGCCCGCCACCTCCAGCTCTGCATCCTGGGCACAGCTTCCTCACAGGTCACCAAAACTGCTCACCCCAGGGGATAATGTGGGATCTGACCAAGGAAAAGCCCATAAACCCCCATGGGTGGCTTTTTGCTGTCACTCCCTTCCATTCAGGACTAACAGGCCAACCTGGGGGAAATTGGGAAGCACTGGGGAAGCTCTTGCCTTGGAACAAGTCTTTGCTAGGAGCTGGGAACAGCCTGCAAAAAAGAACCAGGACAACAGGAGGGCTTGGGGACTGCTGTGTGTGGGGTTAAGGGCTCTGCACCTCCCCTCCCACAGCACCCCACAATCCCACAGCTTTGAACATCCAGCTCCAACACACTCAGTGCCACCCCAGCATCTTTGGTCTACAACGAGATATAAAAAGGCAACCACACAAAAATTCCCCTTTTCCTGACTGGTCACTTCCCTTTCCTGGGCAGATTCAAGGGTGGACAACCTCTCAGAAGGACAGGTGGATCTTCTGTCCACCAGCACCCACGAGGAGAGGACAGACAGACATCACACAAGGCACATGCAGCCACATCCCACCTCACACCCCGGCTCTGTCGGAAAATCTGCCAGCGATGCACAGCAACCTCTGGGTTCACATGGTGCTGGCTCCCCTCCGTGTTTCCAGCAGCTACATCACACTCCAAGAGGCTAAAAATACATTAGGAAAGTACTTAATGTTTCTTTTCCACCCGAGCTGCTGCTGCAGAGCAGCTCCAAGGGGGAGGGGAGGTGAACAGACCACAGTGGATGTAGGGAAGAGGCAAAAATTGGAGCAATGGAGCAATGTGGGACAGCACATCCCACAAAAGGGGATGGGAAATCCCCACTGCAGGCAACACCTGGAAAAACAAAGCAAGAGCCACGTAATCATGAAAAGCAAAATGTTTCTGAATACAGAAAGGATTTAAGGCCAGGTTGGATGGGGTTTGGAGCAACCTGGTCTAGTGGGAGGTGTCCCTGTCCATGGCAAGGGTTGGAATGAGCTGATCTTTAAGGTGCCTTCCAGCCCAAACCAATGTGTGATTCTGTGGCTCAGCACAGAAGAATTCATGAAGGAGCATCTCCTCCATTCCTAATTACCAAGATTAAGGAGCTCCCTGTAAATTAATTACACAATATTCCTTGTTAAATGCAGCAGTGAATATTTAACCACCAAACCCAATTATGTTCCAAGGAGATAATCTTCCTGCAATGGCTCCCAACATTCCCAGGTGAGTCCTTCCCCACCCAGGGCCGAGGCAGGAGGGATGGGTTTGTCAGCACACCTGGGTGGCACACATGGGCTGCTGCACTTGAAGAACAGCCAGTTTCATGGAAT
>WBNQ01085288.1:0-10856 GCA_013401375.1 Spizella passerina
TTTTTATTAATGTATAATTAGTTAAAAAATATTTATTTCCTAGTCTACACTACGAATATGTTTTTTTTCTCTTTAATTTAAGAAACAGAAGGGTTTTTTTCAAAAGGGAATTTCTGAATTTAAAATCATGCTTTGTGGTGTATGAATCACATGTACTCAATCTTTAATTTCAGATTTTTTCATGGGCACTGTTTTAAAGTTCTGTTTGTAAATATAATCAAAATTCAAAACATTATTCTGTTAGAGGAGTGATCAAGAGTGAACACCCAGTAGCCTGGAGAGTGAAATCACTGAACAGCAGAAACCAAGAAGGGCTTGAATTAATCTGCAGTAAGAATCCTCCTTCTACTGTGAAGAAAACCAGTTCCAAAACTGAACCTGGCTTCTGAAACCATCTTTCACTTTTATACTGAGCAAAATAAATTTTAAAAAATTGGATGAGTACTATCCCTAAGCACTGATAGCAAGGACATGTGGCTTTCTTACTGGGGTACAGCAGTGGTCTAGCCCACCTCATTGGCCTCAACACTCTATGTGAGGGTGCTGAGCTGTGAGGTTTGGGTGGCAGGGTTCCTCTGGACCTAACAGAGCAATCTTAGCCCTTTGCTGCTCCAGAGTGCTGTAAACATGCTCTCACACATTTCATGTGTGGATTGTTTTGGGCCCTCTCCTTTAAACATATCACTGCACCTGGATCTTGGATTGTAGTCTGATCTGCAATTAATAAAAACTGCAATTGAAAGATAGGAATGCTGTGTCTCACTTCCATTTGTTCTCCAGATTTTCAGAAATCCCAGACAGATGTTTTCATTTAATATAAGAAAGACATGGAAAAAGTAAAAATCAGTGTGTTTTCAAGAAGAATGTAGAACGCTGTGTTGATTGAATGTTTTGAGCTTCCTTTCATACACTGTTGATTTGCCATTTCACCAGTAATTTATTTTAAAACAGTCATCACACAGAACTCTTCAAATCAAGTCGACGACACTACCCATAGTATTAATGACTAATATGTGGTATTAAAATAGTGCTTGTCCTCTTGTAAGCATTTCACAAATATTGTTTAATGGTTTACTGAAGAATAGGAAAATTTTGGGTGGACTATGTTAATGTATAATCTTTGAATTAATTAAGATTTATAGTGCCAGTCTTGCTCTTGGCACAATTCTGAGTATTTTTGTTGGAATTCTCCTAGGATGATTTTCACCCATGTTATTTACCCATCTTCCTGGAAAGTACTAGTTTAAATCTGAAATGTTAATGTCTGGAGTAGCATAACTTCAGATTTATTCTATGTTTTTTGCTTTTATCTCTTAGATACAGATCTGCTTTGCAGGTTTTGGACACACAACTGAAAGCAAAAACACACAAATTCATCTTGGGCAATTTAAAAATTGTCCTTCACATAGCTGATTAGCAACAGCAATGGTGATGGGGCCTCATCCTGTGCAGCTCTCTGGGGTCAACAACAGCTCCAAACTGGGAACATCAGTAAGGGCTGAAGGCAGAAGTGGGGAGAAGTATGTGTGCAAAGAGTTCACAAGGAAAATATCCAGGTTACAAATACTGCAGAAGAGCCAGGAAAATCACAGAGCCATAAGAATGAACTGTGCTCCTCAATTATCACCTGGAAACACAGTGGAATAAAATATTACCAGAAAGCTTTTACCACCTGCTGTAGCCATTCTCAAGCTATTCTTGAGACAGAGAATGGCTGCAGA
Source organism: Spizella passerina (assembly GCA_013401375.1). Classification (NCBI taxonomy): domain Eukaryota; kingdom Metazoa; phylum Chordata; class Aves; order Passeriformes; family Passerellidae; genus Spizella; species Spizella passerina. The sequence continues at coordinate 1,722 of WBNQ01085288.1, forward strand.
GAGGTCCCAGGAAAAACTCTTTGGTGTGAATAACAGCCAAGGACACTGTTCTTTCAGAACTTCCCAGAGATTCCCAGAAGAATAAACCAAGTAGGCCAATTTTTAGGTTTTGGAGTGAGTTTTTTCTGTGTCTGATCTTTATCCATCTTAACCCTGATAAAATGTCTAAAGCTTCTGCTCTGAGGCAGGCTGAATTCTCCTACAGCTGACTTAAATTTCCTTTGCTATATTAGATTTTTGGAAGATAGATTGATTAGATGGGAAAATGCTCTCATCTATTTTCTATCCACTCACAGATCCTCTCTTCTCTTTGACATTCCCTTCTGTCATTGAACATGTGTCACTTTAAGTGTAGACAGTGATCTGAGGAAACATTGCTGTACTGCAATCCCCACTTGCATGTGCTTAGATAGACAATCTTATTTCTACCTCTTTGTACCTCTTTTACCTATGTGTAAAGAGCCTTTATCTGCCTTTTTTTTTTCATTTCATAGACTAAATGAACTCAGTTGATTGATAACTTTAGAATAATCACCACTAATGGCCCAATAAGAGGTGTTTTTTCTTTTCATAGTAGTGCTGCACTGCATCTCAAATCTTTTGTAGCTATTTGTCAAAATCTAGATAAATTACTCTTATAAATAGAAGTTGTTATCCTNTGGACTATGTTAATGTATAATCTTTGAATTAATTAAGATTTATAGTGCCAGTCTTGCTCTTGGCACAATTCTGAGTATTTTTGTTGGAATTCTCCTAGGATGATTTTCACCCATGTTATTTACCCATCTTCCTGGAAAGTACTAGTTTAAATCTGAAATGTTAATGTCTGGAGTAGCATAACTTCAGATTTATTCTATGTTTTTTGCTTTTATCTCTTAGATACAGATCTGCTTTGCAGGTTTTGGACACACAACTGAAAGCAAAAACACACAAATTCATCTTGGGCAATTTAAAAATTGTCCTTCACACAGCTGATTAGCAACAGCAATGGTGATGGGGCCTCACCCTGTGCAGCTCTCTGGGGTCAACAACAGCTCCAAACTGGGAACCTCAGTAAGGGCTGAGGGCAGAAGTGGGGAGAAGTATGTGTGCAAAGAGTTCACAAGGAAAATTTCCAGGTTACAAATACTGCAGAAGAGCCAGGAAAATCACAGAGCCATAAGAATGAACTGTGCTCCTCAATTATCACCTGGAAACACAGTGGAATAAAATATTACCAGAAAGCTTTTACCACCTGCTGTAGCCATTCTCAAGCTATTCTTGAGACAGAGAATGGCTGCAGAGAGGTCCCAGGAAAAACTCTTTGGTGTGAATAACAGCCAAGGACACTGTTCTTTCAGAACTTCCCAGAGATTCCCAGAAGAATAAACCAAGTAGGCCAATTTTTAGGTTTTGGAGTGAGTTTTTTCTGTGTCTGATCTTTATCCATCTTAACCCTGATAAAATGTCTAAAGCTTCTGCTCTGAGGCAGGCTGAATTCTCCTACAGCTGACTTAAATTTCCTTTGCTATATTAGATTTTTGGAAGATAGATTGATTAGATGGGAAAATGCTCTCATCTATTTTCTATCCACTCACAGATCCTCTCTTCTCTTTGACATTCCCTTCTGTCATTGAACATGTGTCACTTTAAGTGTAGACAGTGATCTGAGGAAACATTGCTGTACTGCAATCCCCACTTGCATGTGCTTAGATAGACAATCTTATTTCTACCTCTTTGTACCTCTTTTACCTATGTGTAAAGAGCCTTTATCTGCCTTTTTTTTAATTTCATAGACTAAATGAACTCAGTTGATTGATAACTTTAGAATAATCACCACTAATGGCCCAATAAGAGGTGTTTTTTCTTTTCATAGTAGTGCTGCACTGCATCTCAAATCTTTTGTAGCTATTTGTCAAAATCTAGATAAATTACTCTTATAAATAGAAGTTGTTATCCTAGGCTTATTGCTATGAAAAAAATTCCAATATTTTAATACAGAATTTTCACTTACGTAGTGTACCTGTGGCTTTCTATGTAGTGGATTGATATTGCAGTGCATCATCTAAAATATTTTGCTATTCCCAGTGATGAAAACGAAACAGTCACCTGGCAATTGAAAGAACAGACTTCAAAAATGAGATACCAGGTAGGAGGCAATAGTAGCTTTATCAAAATATGTAGGCAGAATACAGGTTCCCTTAGGAATAAACATAGATCATATCTTTTCTTTTGCATTCCCTTTTGTCACAGAGTGTATCCTTATAAAGATACACAGCAATATAAGGAAATTTAATTTCTGCCTGACCATTTCAGAATTCAACTCATTACTGCAGGTGTGTTGAAAAAAATATGGGACATGTTAGCTCAAAAGAATACAAAGATTTAAAAAAAAAGAGAGAGTTTTTTCTGAACATTAGTCTACATTTTTTATGACTATATTAAACAGTTGGTTTTTTCCTAAATTTTACAAGAACTTGCTTTAATACATAATATAAAACAGTCAATTTTTAAGGAAATACTGGTTTTCAGTGTCATACTATGTCATTTTCCTTCAGATGGAGAATTGTCTGTTTAATGCTTCTGCAGAATCTGGTATACATTAATTTTTCCAGCTTCTGCCCTTCTGCCCCTCATGATCACAAAACCATGAGATTTTTAAACTCTTGCTTCAGAAAGTTAAAAAAACCAGGCATAGTCTTTTTCTGAAATCTTCCCATCACAGCTGAACACCAAACAAGTGACAGGCAGCCATTAGAGCAGCCCTCTTTTCCTGACTCTTTGAGTGAACCTGTTGGTAATTTCACAATGGCATTCAGTTGCCAAATAAAAGCATGGACATTCTTTTTCTTTGTGGTTGTTACAAGGTTTAGTAATCATTGCAAAAGATTTATACCTGTACTTATCCTGAAACAATCTGTTGCTCCACTCTAAACATGCAATACAGATGCTGCTTCTTATACTAATATTCTTTATCTCCTGCTAATCGATCTAACCAAGTCAACTAATCAACTAATCTAACTAATCAATCTAACCAAATAGATTGAAGATTTTTTTCTTGTGTTAGTTGAGTTTCTTTCTTTCTAGTCTTCCACATAACTGAGACAAGAGGTAACTATAAGCAACCTTCAAACATTTTTTAACTAACAAAATTTTTATATACCTGCCAGCTACTGTTAGTTCCAACAAAGGCAATTATTCTTTTCTAGCACAGAAAAAAAAAAAGAAAAATATTCATTATGCTGCAGTGTAGTTAAAAAGTCCAAATGAATTTTCAAAGTTTTGTGCTTAACATTTAATTGAAGTTTAGCTGACAGCTTGGTGGTCTGATCTGAGTACTTGTTCTAGCATGATGAGTCTTCATCATGATATGCATGATGAAGATGATGATGTTTAGGAGATACCAGGCAAATAAATATGTAAAGCCTTTGTGCTCTTTCTTCATTGCTACTTCTTGGCAATAGTCCCATTCCTGTGGCAAGATCCTACACCTAGTCCTCTTGTCAATGGACCTACAACACTTTAGACATAACAGTTTCATTTCCATCACGACTTTGATGGTACAAAAATGTCAGAAGTCCATCTGTGGAATGAAAAAAGAAGATAGTAGAGAGAAGGGAAAGAACTTGTATGCAGATTTGACTGAAATTTAAATAAAGCACCTACAGAAAGTAAGGATTTCCTGTTGGAAGTTACTACCTTACTACCTTGAGTGCTTCTTATTCTCAGTACTCTGTGTAGAGAGAGCTGATATTACAATATTAGTTCTAATTTACATATTTCATTCAGATGGGTAAAATCAAGATGAATCAGGGCTTTGGAACTGATATTTTCCATCGCTTATGTTGTAAAGCAAGCTTTGGAAACACTATTGGAGTTCTCTCCTCTGACAAGCTCCACCTTCAAAAGAGCGTGGGCCCCAGCTTCTAATGGCTCCAAACCAGTATTTTTCAAGTTTTTCAAAGACACATCCACCAGTTTATACACTGAAGTTTTCTCAAAAAAAAAAATCAATCCCTCCAGTTTATGAACACAATCTGAGTTTCTCTGAAGGTATGGTCTTCAGTCTAAGTACTAAATGTATGACCTTTTGTCGCTAATTTGATTTGTTTGTAATACAGAAAATACTTATAAGACAACTGGATACAAGACAGAAGACTGTATATGTATATAAAGTTTCATTTAAGTAACAAAATTCTGAATTCTTATTAGAATTTTTTCTATCTGCACTAGACTTTAAAATAAAAATGTTACGCTTGGAATGTTTTCCTTGGAAAGAAACCAACCCACCAAACACCCAAAGAGTTTTCCCCACTTCTTTCCCCCAGTGGGCTGTCTACAGATACTGTTATAATTCAGCATAACCTATCAGATCACTGAAATGCCGGAGCAGCCTTGGGGAAGATCGCGGTGTTCCCTGCCCCAGTGCCTTGGCAGCGCTGCGGGCCCCGCTCTGTGCGCGGCTCTGCACGGGGGAGCTTCCATCGCCCGGCGCTGGGCACGCCGAGTGTCCCTGCTCAGCACCTGCCTGGCCACAAACAATAGCTCCCAACCCTGCTCACTCCTCCCTTCGTGTACACACACACGCCAAAAAAATACAAACTCTGGCTTCGGTGCCAGCCCAGACGTGTATTTCTAAAGGTCAGTTTAATTCATCAGAAATAGTTGAAAATATGCCAGTTGAAAAGTTGCCTTTCCACTGGGTCTTTTTGCTCTTGTGAACAAATGTTTCCTAATGTTAAATACCTACATAAAGGGCAAGTTCTCTCTGCAGAACTGCACAGTGCCTATATGACTGATACTGGGCTCTCACCTCTCACCTAGACTTTTCACTACACTGGAGTAATAGTTTTAATATCAGCCTCAATACACTTCATGAGGGACTGGGGAGATATGTCTCTTTTCTCACCAATAGAAACTTGGAAATAAATGGTGGCATTATCTCCTTTTTCACAATCTAATGCTAGTGTTTTAGCAACATCCATAGTAGCAACAGTCTGTCACACTGTCTGGCACGTACATGCTGTGGAATTACAGAGGGGATTTGGAGATCTAAGAAGAGCACTGGCTGGTGAGGTGCTATGTACTGGAGGACACAGGCTGGAGCACCTTGTTTTGACTCAAGGTTCACACCAATGCACTAAAACTCTGCCTCTGTGTAAGAAAAAGGTAATACACCAAAGGCATGGGGGGAAAATAAGCACAAACTAGTTAGGAGTTAGAAATCTCATCTGCTTGGCATCCTGCCCAAGACTCTGGCTAACTCAGAAAAAGGAAGAAGCCAGAGGGACTTCGAATCTGTTTCTGGGAAGAACATAGCAATGATGGCAACAACAGTAATATGAGCAGGAACTACATATTTATTTGCACATTCCTGTATATATTGTATAACAGTGCATTACAAACACATTAATTTGTAAAGACAAAGGAATTCTTTAATTTTTAATCATTTACTTAATGGAATGTTTCTGACAAATCAATAGTATCTGCATGATTTTCCTGTAGATCTGTTTGTTGGGGTGTTTTTTTTTAGGAAGGTAGGGCAGCAGCTGAAAGAAAAAGAAAGAAAAATTTCTCTTTAATAAAAAATGACTATTATTTGTTATCATTGTATTGGGGTTCTTTTACAATTACCAGAGTTTTAAAAGAAGTAGATATACATAAAAGATGTGAGGACAAGCAGCAGAACACATGAAATAACTTTGGCAATAAGAATACATCTAAATCTTATGGTTAGGTCTGAAAGGGATCAAAAGAAAAGGTCACAGTACCATTTTTCTAAGAAGTAAATATGCTAGAATATCAACTACAGAAAACTATTAGATTTAGGTGCCATTAGATTGAACTACACAGGTCCTCATATCAAAAGATAAAATGGGTTACACATTGCTTAAGATTTCTGTATTTTTGTTTGCAAAGAGGGCAGTTAAAAAATTCTTCCTGAGCAATAGAAATACCTGAAGATAGTACACAGAAGCAATCACAGATTCAACTCCTGAAAACAACTTTTTGTATCCACCAAAGGAACTTTAGGAACGGTGGTGCAGGATGGTTCAACCAGTCCTCAGGTGACTCTAATGGTGCAACCAAAGACCAGTTCTCCTCCCAGCTCTTTCCTCTGCTCACCTCTGTGCTTCCAGGCCCTGCCCTGCTCTGCAGGACAGTCATGCCTTGCAGACACTGAGCTCCAGCTCTGTTTCATGCAGCACTTCTGGGACCAGCAGCATGAGAGCAAACACACCACACAGGGACCCTGCCTCTGTTAAGAGCACTCAAAGGAATTTTGGCATACCTACAGCTTTCACAAGGATAATGTTTGGTATATCACCACAACTTTTCAAAGTATTTAGATAATTGGCTATTCATAAAGGCCATTTCATGAGCAGAAATAGAGGATGGTCCTTGCCTGTCTGGGATACCAACATCCTTTAGTGATGAGTTGGCCACAGGACTCCAAATACAGCAATTCAAACCTAGACTGAAAATTATTATGGGCAGGTTTTAGTTTCATTGCCTTCTATGATTCTTTAGCATAACTATTCATATGTCTATTTATACTCGTGAACATGTCCTGGAATAACTTTACCACTATACTACAACATCCCCATTGTAAATACTTTCCAGCAGGAACAAGAGAAGCCAGTTTCCCAGCCAAGAAACCAGACTTCAGCAGGAAGTGATCTCAGTAGGCATATCCTTCATTTCTGGAGTTATTTGCTTGAGCCAAAAGTCGAATGAGGACACATCTAAGCACATAAAGTAGTGTAAAGAAAATGTGCTACAAATGAAAGGGAAATCAGTCAACAGAGGATATACAAAGTACATTAAGCTCTCGTTCTTTTGTCAACAATACACAATTCTGCAATTAAAATAGCAATATTTTCTAATTAACATATTGAAATGATAAAGCATTATTTATCTCTAAAATTCTTTCAGATATTCTACTGTGATCTAAACACATATGTGGATTAAGGAGTGTGTTTAAAAAAAAAGTGTGTCATTAAATGAAGTTTGGAAAATCTTGTACAATAGTGTGAAGCACAGCAACTTAGAGACTTGTATGAAATATGTATGTCCTTTTTTGAATAAATTTCATGCTTTATAGATTAGACATAATTGTGTGAATACATTTAATCATTAAAACCCTTAAATGAACAAAGATTCATTCTAAATAATAATATATTTATAGCTAACTTTCCAATACAGGAATAGGAACTTTCCTAAGAAATACAAAAAGAACAAAAATGTACTGTACTAATTTTCAACATAATTTTCTTTTTTTACATATTTAAGGAGCAGCAAATAATTTATAAAAAAAATCAGCAAAGAAGATTGGCAAAGTATATCACAATACTGAGTTGTGACATCAGAACTTGTTTCCTGCTGAGGAACAAACACTTCCTGAGTGTTAAGATTTATACAAATTAATTTCTTTTGACTTCATAATTTAATCCAGGTTCTTATTGATGGTGAAATAATATGTTAAATTATTTATTCCCCTAAAACTTCCAGTCCAAAACATTTAAAGGGTTACTCAAATCTTACAAGAATCTATTGAGAGCAGAAACCAAAAGGGTATTTTAATCCCTCATGCAATATTTCTGATAGCTTTTTTTACCCATAACCCATATTGAGCATCTGTGCACATCAGCAGTGAGAAATCTATTAGTTTATTATATCAATCCCATAACAATATTTCCTCCTGGCATTTAGTTCCAATGATTAGAATTAAGCAGCAAAAAATGGGAAAGGGGTAGGGAAAGTGGAGAAAATACTTTCCAGAAAGCAAGAAATAATGCTTTGAGATTTGTACATATTCTGGAAGATTAAAATAAAATAAGAAAAGATAAACACCAAAACAAAGCTAAATGCTCTTGCAATCCTTCTTTTTATTCAAACGGCTCTTCCTGGAAATTTAATTCTGTCCATTTTTGCCCATTCAAGGGCTTAGGGCTTGACTACACTGCAAACTAAGACATTTTTACATTATCAGAAGTCATAGCTGTACTGGTTTAAGCTGGTTAGTATAGATAGCATTAGGAATGAAGATGAGACATTCACTTCAGAAAAGTCTATATAGAACTGCCAAGAGCTATAAGAAAATATCCACATATTTTTCTAGTGCTGAAGTTTGTGGTTTTTATTATTACCAAGTAAATTAAAACCAGCACAGGTATCATTCTCTTCTGTTCACTGCACAGATGTACAAAAGCAGGAGTACACAACTGGTCCCTGAGTGTGACAACTCATTTCAGCTGCAGTGCTCCCATCCATCTCCCCTCCTCCTCAAAGGCTCACCAGATACCAATCAGGAGCAACAACACATTTAATGCTCTGGCTCTGGCAAGCTGCTTTCTAATGCCACTTTTCCTGGGAAACTATGGTCTCCATTCCAGGACACAACTAAATTGCAAGTGTAACTCTCACATGGCATTCAGCGGTTCCAGTGGTTCCATAGGGCCCAACAGACCAACAGGCTGAAGAAAGATGGTATCCAAAATCAAGCTGCTATTCCCAGAATAATTAATCTTTCACACTACCACTTCATTTTCAGTGATTAAAATTCTGTTGAGAAAGAAAGTGGTCAGGAAAAAAAGTCAAAATACTTTTCAAATAGCAACACGCCACCTCTGGCTGCTCTTTTTTCCAGAAACTGTACAAATGGAAAGCTGTGCTGCTTTCACATAAATATAGGCACATTTATAGGCAGTAGATCAAAATCCAGTGTTTCCATATGTGACACATCCAATCAAGAGGAAAAAAAATTATCATCGTGGTCTTCAGAAGCCTCCATTGGAGTTAAGGAGGCCTGCTCTGGCAAGAGAGTTGGCCTACTGTGCCCTCAGTCTGCCCAGAGATGCTCGCCTTGAAGAGTTTGAAGGCTGTTCATAGAGCATAACATTTTGGAAGGAAATCAACACTTCATTCTCTATTTAGCTATTACTTTATATAATGATATAGTTTCACTTCACAACATATATACTCATTATTTTCATTAATTAAATCATATCATTCAGAAATCTGTTTGTACAGTTTTAAATTTTCCTATCAACTTCAGATGTAAAAAAAAAAAGTCTATCTTCACTAAGCTATTACATATTAAAGTCTGCCTTTTCTACATATAGTAACTTGCTAAACAACAGAGGAATTATTTAG
>WBNQ01085294.1:0-18392 GCA_013401375.1 Spizella passerina
TTCTTGCAAGACCTGGCAGACAGGGAAATCCAGTCTCCTTCCCCCTCCATGTTTTTCTTGATTGTGGGTTTTGGCGTTGGTATTTGGTCAGCTCTAGAATATTCCCATTTTATCCTGTCCACCTGCGGAGCGAAATGCTGCCAGCCACATTTAGCCCTCTAATTACCCTGAAACTTATTCTTTTTCTACACGGTGGTGGGAATTTCTGTTGCTCCGAAGAGAGTTTTAGGTCAATTTATGTAATAAGTAGGAGAAGGTGTCAGAGCTCTTCCCCTTCCCTTCTTTTCTCCTGGTAACTGCAGACTGCTCCCCGTGTACCAAATCTCCATTTGTGCAGAGAGGTGCAGAGCCCAGCACTTAGGACTAATATTTGGGAATTTGGGTTTCTATACAGCACACAAATCCGTGTTTCATGCCACAATTGCAAGTCCTAGAAATATCACTGATATTTGAACACTTCAAAAAGCAAACCACTGAAAGATCAAATGCACCCATGAGGCTGAATTATTAGTGAAGTGTGAAAAATAAAACACCAGTAGAATAACTACCCAGTTCCTTATTTTAAAGGGTTTTTTAAAAAATCATTCTTAACTGAAAATTAATTAATTAAAAGAAGAACTAATTACAGTTGCCTGACAGTCAACTTCCTTTCCTTCAGAAATCTCAAGGATTTTACTTTGTGAAACTTATCTTTTTATTTTTCTTTATTTATTTAAATTTTAATAACAAAACCATATGGTATGTTTGTATGAACCTAATACTTGAGACAGCAGCTTGGCAGTAGTGGCAACCGGAGTCCTTTTGTGAATTTACAGAGCAGAAATGTCACAGCTGTTACAGGGCTCAGCCTTTGGCAAAGCCAGTGTCCCACGTCTCTGACCTCACCTAAAGATGGATTACAGAAGTTTGGGTTGGAAGAAATCTTAAAGCCCATCTCATTCCTAACCCTGTGATGGGCATTCCTAACCCTTCCTCTATCCCAGGATGCTCCAAGCCCCATCCAAACTGGCCTTGGACATTTTCAGGGATGGGGCAGCCACAGCTTCTCTTGGAAACCGCTTCCAGGACCTCCCCATCCTCACAGGCAATAATTCCTTCCCCATATCCCATTTAACCCTGCTCTCTGGCAGTGGGAAGCCATTCTCTTTTGTCCTGGCCCTCTAGGCTGTTGCCCAAAGTCCCTCTCCAGCTCTCCTGGAGCCCTTCTTCTCCAGGTGACCATCCCCAGCTCTTCCAGCCTGTCTCCAGAGCAGATGGGCTCCAGCCCTTCAATTATTCTTGTGGCCTCCTCTGTCCCAGCTCCAGCAGGTCGATATTTTTGTGCTGAGGACCCCAGAACTGGAGGCAGTGCTCCAGGTGGGTTCTTCAAAGCACAGATGGGTGTCGAGATCAAAGTTTCCCTCTATCTAGGCTAATTTGAAGTGTTGGTCACAGTGAATGATGGGGTCAATATCCATAGACTGATTATTGAACCGCCTGGAATAAAGAAAAAAAACACAAAAAAGATAACCCAAGGTTGTGAGGCTTGTCATGTGTTGTGACCTACCACGCAGCACATGGCTGGGCTGTGCGGTGTTTGCAGTGGCCACGCCTGAGTCGGACCCTGGTCACATTTTGCATTTGAGGAATGCTGATGCAAAGATGCTGTGTGCAAATAGTATCCAGTTCCCTTCAAGTCACCTTCCCTTTACTTGCAGGCATGATAATCGGCTTCTTGGCACAACCACCTCCTGGATCCAGAAATCCGAGGGAGTTGAGGCCCGCGCCCTGCACTCATCCCACACCTGCGCGGGCAATGAGCGCTCGGGGGATGCTCTGGGGGAGATGTCTGTGAGTGATGCACTCGGGGGATGCTCTGGGGGAGATGTCTGTGAGTGATGCACTCGGGGGATGCTCTGGGGGAGATGCTGTGGAGGGCAGGCTCTCGGTGCATGCTCTCGGCGGTATGCTCTGGAGGGGATACGCTCGGGGGATGCCTGTCGGGAGATGCCACGGGAGGATGCTCTCTGGGGATGCTCTGGGCCCGTGGGGGCACCTGCCAAGGGGCGGACGTTGCCGGACGCGGAGCGAGGTGGCGGCGGGGCGCGGGACCCTCCCATTGTCTGCGGCGGGGCCGGGAGGGGCGGGGAAAACGGGGCCCGAGGTCGGGGGGCGGCCGCCCACCCTCTGCAGCCTCATTGGCCGTCGCCGAGAGCCGGTGCCCGAAACGGGCGCTGCCCGGGAGCTCTGCCATTGACAAAAAAGCGGCGGCGGCGCGGCGGGGCTGCCGCAGGGTGCCCGCGGGCAGGGGCGCGGAGCCGCCGGGCGCGGAGCGGGAGGTGCGGCAGGGCCGGCGCTGCGGCGGGGNCTCCGCACCGGCAACGGCTCCCCCGGCCCCGCCGCGCACCCGGGCAGGCGCACGCTCGGCGGAGCCGCCCCTCCTCCGCCGCCCGCCTTCCCCCGCGCATGGCGCTGAGCGCGGCAGCCCCCGGCTCCGCACGTAAGTAACGGCCCCGCCGCGCCTTTGTGCGCGGGCCCGCCGCAGGTGAGGGGCTGCACCGGTCGTCTGGCGCTCTCGGCCGCGCCCCTGCCGGGCACCGGGGACGAGGGGGAGCCCGGTCAGAGCGGCCGCGGCCCGGCCCGGGGGCCCGGCTGGTCGGAGCCCCGGGGCCGGGGGAGGTGCCCGGGGGCCGGGCCGGGCCGTGGCGGCGCCTCAGGGCTGCGCTCTGCCCCGCGCAGGTGGCGGCGCGGGCGCGGCTCGCGGTGACTCCCCCGGGCCGGGGCGGCGGCGGGCGCTGAGCCCTCGGCCCGGATGGAAAGTGGGGGTGATGCCAGAGCGGCACCTCGGCGCGGCGGCAGAGGCGGCGGCCGTGGCGGGGTTCCAGCGGCTGCCGAGCCCGGCGCTCCCCCGGCCGCGGAGACCGGCGTGAACATGGATGGGCCCGGCCGCGGGGGGAGCGGGGCGGCCGCAGGCACGGACGCTGCTGCGGCGCCGGCAGCCCCCGGGGCCCCCACCCCTCCGGCCCGCGGCCCCGGCTCCAGGGACCCCAAGCTGGTCCATCAGCGGTTCCTGCGGAGGAGCGTGGTGGACTCGGACCAGGAGGAGCCCGCCTTCGACCTGCCCGAGGCGGAGCACCAGCGGAGAATCATCCTGCTCCCCAAAACCCGGAGGATAATCGCGGAGCGGGCCAAGGCGGGGCAGGGGGCTGCGGAGGCGGCGGGCCGGGAGGCCGAATGCTCCGGCGAGCCGCGGGCAACGCCGCCCGCCAGCAGCACCGCGGGCGCCGAGGAGCAGAAGGAGCCGGGCAAGGATGCGGAGCGGAGAGAGGCGCAGGATGCTGCCAAGGACCAGGGCAAGGCTAAGAAAGAGGAGCCCGAGGAGGAGGCTGATATGAAAGCGGTTGCCACCTCGCCGGATGGCAGGTTCCTAAAGTTTGATATTGAACTCGGGCGGGGATCCTTCAAAACGGTCTACAAGGGTTTGGACACGGAGACGTGGGTCGAAGTCGCGTGGTGTGAACTGCAGGTAAGCCTAGCTGATCCTCCTGTGCTTTTTTTTTCCTGCCTTATAAGCCGGGAACTAAAGGCGCCGTGCTGGTGTCATTCAGAGCAGCTCAGCGCTGAGCAGCCTTTATGGTCACCATCGCTTAGAATCCAGTGTCTAACTATAGCGCAATATCCCCATTGGCTCTGCATCCACCACCTTATGTACACTCCTCCCACGCTTAACCCCCTCGGCCCGGCGCCGCTGCCGCCGCGGGGGCCGCGCAGGACCCGCCCGGTGCCGCGAAGGTCACGCGTGGCTCCCGCGCCCTGGGAAAGGGCGGAGCGGGGATGCTCGGCCCGGCCCCAGCCCCTCTCGGGCAGCAGCTCCCGGTTAAAATGACACCGACAGTCGGTGATTTGAGAGCGTTTGCAGGGGGAAAATTTCCTTTTGTGTTATGGCTTCATAAAGCTGAGAAGCTGCTCCCCCCACGACCTTCCCTCTCCCCTGCCATGAAATTGTCACTGCCCTAGTCAATGAAACCTCCTAACATGCCCCGGTGCTTGCCATTTTCTAGGCACCACGTTTGCAGTACTTTGGTTAGGTCAAAGTCTTATCTGTACAAATACCTTTGAAAAGGCAGATTTTTACATTAAAGTTCCAGATCCTCAGAATGAAGTAGTATCATCCAGTAATATCTAAAGAGAACGAAGGTTTAGATGCTGTCTTTTGCTGTTACCCTGTTCTTGGTGGATTTTGTAGCATTTAGTAAAAATCCCAGTAGTACATGCCTATTTTTTTTTATAGTGCCTGTTACCTCACTTTTGTTGGCATCCATTGGAATGAGACCTAATAGAAAAACCTAATACAGAATTGATACTGGGTTTTTTTTTCAGCCTGAGTTACTCTGTAACTTAGGTGAAAGGAGGTTTAACTCTTATGATTTGGGCTCTTTAAACTTCCATTGGATGGCTGAGCTTTATGGCCTACAAGACTATTTGAAACTGATATGGAAATAACATGTTATTGTATGTCTAAGCTCTTGGTTGTTTATATTTAAATGTTGGCCCAATCTGTTTGTAAATTACTCCTGGCTGCCTGGGATAGCTGGGGATGGATGTACAGCCACATCTTTATTCTCTGATGATTTCATTACACAACATAATCATAATTCACTGCAGAAGTGCTCTCTTAATAAGAATTATGGGGAACACTTCTCAGTCTTCATAGTCGTGCATTCCCCAGCTTTTATCAGACAGGGATGCAGAATGGGAGACACAGCAGTCGGGCAAGGGATGGAGGGCTGGTGGTGAGGGGCTGAACCCCTCTCTCCTCCAGCCCGGGGGTCTTGGTGGGTTTGTGGTGAAAGAGGGTCTGGGGGATTGTTAAGGGGATTTAAGAGAGAGCTGCTGGAGGAAAGCCTGGGGGCAGATCTCCTTTGCTGGGAACGAAATCCGGAGTGTGTAAGGCTCCTGCTTCAGCAGCCTGAAATGCACGAGGGACGGTGGCTGGGGTGCTGCTGGAGGGCAGGCTGGGAGAGGCTGCTGCTGCTCCTGTCAGTCCATGCAGCCCAGGCCAGCCCCATCGCTGCAGAGCCGGAGCACAGACCCAGAATTCAGCATGATGCCGGGTTTTCTCACAGGGCTCTAGCAGGGGGTTGACGGAAAGGGATTTTCCACGTATTTTCTGTAGTGGAGCAGCTTTAACGACCAAAGCCTGCCAAGTGTATTGGTGAACGCTGCTTGGAAGTGCTAGTCTGCATCATGTACACCTAAGGAAGAGATTAGGAAGGGAAAACTGCAGCGTGAAAGCTTTCTTACCAGGTGAATGGCCTTCATATTCTTAATTACACTTGTTTAGGAATTCTTGTACTGACTGTGTGTGAAGAAATCTGTTTAATGCTCAAATTCCTGCTAGTTTTCACTATACGTGCTTCAGCCCAAATCAGGTCTTCTGCTAGATATTTTCAATTTGATACAGGATTTGCTTTAGGCTTCTAATTGTGGAAAGAAAACTATTGTTTGGCTGCTTTAGAGAAATTGGTGTGAATTCCTCGGAGGCAGGGGCTGCTGGGTCCCTTGAACTCTACTGTGTGCAGTTTTGGGTGATGCCGAAGGTAATGTGAGATGGTATGTGACTTTGGAAACCAGTACTTGGGTCTGGATTGGAAAGCCTCATTGAATGACAAAAGCCTTTAACGACTATAGGATTAAAGCCTGTGCCTCCGGACTGGATTTGCATGGAGGGGGCAATGGGAGAAGACGTGAATGGCTGTGTTGTCTCTTTGACTTGTAGAATGCTCCCAGTTCAGCTGGGGAATTTTGGGGAAAACATTCAGAGGATGCTGTCAAGTAAATCACTTTATTCATGGCTGTTGGGAGGGCTTTTTTTTTTTTTAATTTTTTATTGTGAGCTGTGTCAGTTAGATCTGCCCCATTCGTGTTTCTCTGCACAAATTTGAAGTTCCCTATAGGTAGCAGGAGACTGAGTGGAAGCCATCATAACACCATGCTGTTAAGAGACAAAATGCCTTCCTCTGCAGCCTCACACCATCAGAACCTAGGCCAGAGCCTTTTTGTGGAAAAATTGCTGCAACCTGTAGTATTTTTTTTGGTGGAGATGCACTTGTGCTTGTTCCACTAGGAGCGGGGATATGCAAGTGGACAGCATTGAGGTTCCATGCAGGCATTAATCCTGTCCTGGCTCAGTGGTTTTTCAGCCCACTTGTGCTGTTGCCTGTGTGTCTTTGTCCATCTGTACAAAGGCCTCGCAAGCTATTCTTGTTCAGTGGCTTTATTTCATTGAAAAGACGGCTTTAGAGTTCAGAACTGAAGTCATAGCTCTGATTAGGGCGGGACCCAAGTGCTAGCCAAATGATCTGGGCTTTAGACCTGTCTGAAGAGGTGAAAGCTGTAGTTGAATTCTAGCTAGAAAATAAGGCTATTGTTCCTTCATGAAACTGAAGTACTAGAGCAGGATTAGTGTGCCCTTGCAGTTTTGGAAGGGTTTGCATTCCAAGGTTTTCAGAAGCTATAATTAATATTAATTGATGGTGTACAGTCGCTGTGTGCTGAGGCTTTGGCATAACTGTATTACAGTGTTGCACTCCTGAGTAAAGTGTTGGGTCATGAATAAGGAATACAGGCTTTACCACTCCCCTGCTTGCAAGCCAAATATTCTCTTTAGTTAGATGAATGGTTTCAAAATCCCATCATGTTTCCCTTTGGGAATATATAGGGACCCTGTAAAGAGTCAGACCTGGTATTGTGAAATGCAGAGGCCTCATTGTACTTTATGGTTCTTGCTTGGACTGTGAATACCACCATCGTATTTAATTTTAATTTTTTTTTTTTTTGTTGAGAAATGGGGAAAGGTTGGGCTGTCTTATCCTGCTGCCACAGGAAGGTGTGAGATGCCTGGTGATCATCACAGTCTTATGCCCCTGTATCAAAATTCCAGTTTTTTTTTTTTTCCTGAAAAGGGTAGTAACTCCAGGATTTCAAGCAGTGCGGTAGTTTGGCTTTTGTTAGTGTCCTTGCTGGCTGGCAGCTTTCATCTGATGTCGAAATAGTAGCAGGTTACTATCTATACTGGTAATTTATTGGCCAGATAGACTTGTAGTGTAAATGCACAGAATAATTTAGAAAATCTGAGAGAAGAAAAGAGACTGAGTCTATGCCTGAAAGCTTGAGTCTGATATTGCTGTCTGCTCACACTAAGTGAAGTTCAAGACCAATTTTGTCTGTTAATTCTTGTGAATATGACTTCTGTTTAAATTGAAACAATTGGGATTAGCTGTGTTCTACAGTGTCAGTATGAAAATGTGTGCCTGTATCACTGGTGTTTGCTACCCGAGCTGTTGCCGTGGCATGGAGAAGCAGGGCAGGGATATGGTAGTGAACTATTAATAGGCTGCTTCTCAAATTCAGTAAATGAAATAGAGCTGGGTCAGGCTTCACATTCTGCTCGTGAATCACACAAGACTCCTTTCTTTTGCTTTGAGCACATTGTGCCTCAAGGTTGGTTGTGTGCCCTTAATTCTGGTGAAATTCTTCATGCTAAATGTGTGGGTCTAGCTGCCATAAGAAGAAACTACTTCAAATCAGAGCCGGGTGTAAAGGATATTTCTGGTCCCTTTGGTCATCTCATATCCACAGCTGATGGGGGGTGCAAAAAGTTGATGTTGCAAGCTGTCACTGTGGTGATCCTAGCAATTGATCCGCAGTCTGACATGAGTGCCACATGAGTTTACACTGGTGATGTTTTATGGCTGGGGTGTAACAGAGGTTTAAGGGTTCAGAGGTGATGGTAATGATGTGCTAAGAGATGCTGGCTGCTGGAGTTAATGCATTTTGATAGTCTCAATGGTTAGAGATGCTGCAGAGGTTTGAAAGGGTGTCTCCTGGAAGGTAGGAGACTCACTGTAAGGGTTGGGTGTGAAAGCATTGCTGAGGAGGGAGGCTCCTGCCTCAGGAGCCCACTGCAGCGGCGCATGCGAGTTCAGTGAGAATTGAGAAGTTTGGTTTTTGGATTTGCCACGGTGTGGCTGTTGACGGCCAGCAGCAGGACACCTTCCTGTGTGTGCATTAAGCTCTGGATTGGGTCTGCTGGCCAGAAGACATAAATATGAGCTGAGTGTTGATGCGTGGTGCCTGGGCAGGCCGTAGGTGCCAGGCAAGGGCAGCCAAAGGTGTGTGACACAAGACGTGTGACACTTGGCACTCCTGCTGGAAGAGACGTCTTGGTTGTGCTGCAGCAGGAGGGGCTTGCAGAGGGCAGCTGCAGAATGTCCAGAAGGGTCATGTGGAGGCAGAACTGGTTTGCTTCATATATATGTATGTATATGAAGTTATGTTTGGGAATGTGTATTTTCCTTCAAGTGACACTTACAGACAGTATGGGTGCTATCCATCCCAGTGTTGATTTTGGTGTGCCTGAAACCGAGGTTGGCTAAGGAGGGTGGCAGAGGATTTTCTTTGTGGTGTTGATAAGTCAAGTGGAAACAACTTTCAGTCCAGTACCTTGCTATTGCTGTGTAGCTCTGAAAGGAGGGAGCAGGTCCCTGGTTGTGCTGCCCTCCTGCCTCCTGGGAAGCGCAGGTCAGCCATCCTGCAGGAGGGTCACAGCCACCTTCTCCAGCACTGCCTGGCTGCAGCTGCTTCTGCCTGCACTCTGCACCACTACAAGAGTGCTTGTACATTCTTCTAAGCCCAGTTTCTACATAAACCACAAAACAGAGCCCCTTTTATGTGTCACTGGTGCCTTGCTCTGGAATGTACTGATCTTCAAACCATAAGCAACTTCCTTTATCCCTGATTAAAATTTCATCGTCCTCCAAAGGAATCAGGTCCATATCTCATTCTGGCATTACGCTTATCCCAAACAGTGTGATTGTTAGGAATTTTGTCCATTTAAACTTAGCTACTTAGCTTCTGAGAGATTCTTTTCACATGCAAATGGCCATGTTCTGTAAAAGACACTGGGGGTTTGGGACATGGGTGGATCACAAGTCCTGCTTGTTCTCCCCCTCACCTGCCATCACCTGTGTTGTGAATACAAGTTGAGACATGTCACTGAGCACCTCTAAGCCTTAGGAAGCATCTTATTTCCCAGCTGGTTGTCTGTAACAATTGGTGAACCTTAACTGAGTTTCAAATCAGATAGTAAAAAATGTGCTCTGAAAACTTTCTGGAGTGACTCTTCCATGGTGTTCAGGTAGTGGAGGGGGTGGTGATGTCTCTCTGCAATCCCTTAAAGAAATATAAGTAAACTCATACCTGTACTCATCTTGAATTGTATTTTATGGGAGATGCTCCATCTTGGTCTTTAATGTTCTTACCTGTGCTTTTCAGTTCATCATAATCCCCAAAATGCTTTTTAAAAAAAATTACACCCACTGAAAAATGATTTTATTGCATAGTGTTAGTAGAGTAATATGGCTGTATGATACAGTGCTTAAATGTGCAATGGGAATAATGGGCAAAATGAAAGACCATGTTCTGGGAATGTCTATCTTGTTCAAAGTGGCAAGGAAGGAGTAACTGAAGACCTAACATTATCTGTTCTTCAGTTTGCTGCAGTGGGCTATAAACTACTTATTCATGAACTCTGAGGAAAGCTGAGGGGAGAAGGCATGGCTAACACTGTGGGGGATTCTAAGTTTGCAATGTTACGTGAATTCAATCTGATCTTCATTCTTGACCTTCTTAAAGGAAAATTAAATGTTCTTAGAATGGTATTTGATCCTGTGATGTATCTCAGCACCACCGTACTAAAGTTAATTTGAGTTTTAGATATTGGTTCGATTAATATTTTTTGTAAAAAAAAATGAAAACCTAAAAGGAAATGAGCATTTTGTTTTGTTACACGCCAGTCCTGCTTTGTAATGCTTTTGTGTGGGAGGAGGCTGTACAATAGATAGTTGCCAAAGCTATTAATGAATATCTTTTTCAGATTCTGGAAGTCCTCATATAGTTAATCTCTCTCTATTTTAAAGGCCTTTTGTTTTCTCAAAATTCAGAGAATTTGAATGTAAACCTATATGGATGATGGCTGCCTTATTGTTTGTTTGGGAATGTTTTTGTTTATTTATGTGTATATGTTGTTTTGGGGAACTGTCAAGTATTTTCCATTAACTTTTTTGCAAAGCATGAGCCTCTAAACTGGTTCAGAACTGAGCATGGTAATGTTATATTTTGTATTCCTGAATTAACAGGGCTTGTCCAAAGGCAGTGTCAGTGCATTTCACATGCTTAAACTGCCTAAAACCCAGTCAGGCTAAACAGATGGAGAAAGGGTTTTTTTTCTTTAGCTCAATGATAAAATTTGTTCTGTATTCTATAAAATAAGGCTTTATTAAAAAGAAGAGATGACAGTTGGTCACCTTATGTATTGAGAACCAAGTATTGATTTTACAGAAGCAGGATTTGATTTTAGCCACACAAATACTATCTGGACCAGGCCCTGCCCCTGTCTGCTCCGAAATGGATGTTCCCTTCACTCACTAGTGCATGCTCAAAGGATTAAAGTTGTGGTGTTTATTCCAGATTTTCATAAAATAAGCAGCTTTTTCACGTTGCCTTGTCTGATGCTGGGCTGCTTCAGTTAGAGGAGCATTTCAGGTGCCCCATTGTGTGGCCAGAGCTGGTGCAGCCATGGTGCTTGGCTGAGCAGAATCAATCCTGCTGTTCAAACAGAGTGCTTTGGAATGTGGGGGGGGAATCACAACATTTCCAGTGGATGTAGCTCTTTGCTGCTGGCCTGTGCAGTGCTCTGCTAAAACCCTGCAATCAGTTTTACAAGAGCCAGATATTATCAAAATAGGCTTGTTTGGTTCCAGGCTTTGCTGATTAATTAAGGAAAACAGGCATGGTTGTTTGCATCTGAACTTGTTTTGTTTCTCTTTCATATCAGTGTGTGTTTGGAGAGTTGTAGATAATAAAGTAAGTGTTACACTAATGAAATGGGCTTGCTTTTATCTCAGTTATGACACTTACATTGCTAAGAATGGCAGAATCTTCTGTTTTCAGAGCATGAAATTGCAGGAGCTGTGCCCCTCGCTCTTTCCTTAGCTGCCAGGGTAGTAGTTTAAGGTGGTTTGGTAAAGGCTTCAATGAGCCTTGCACGTGTGGGGGGAGCTGGGAATGAATCTCCCCTCATGGTGTAAGCTCTTCAGTCTAAGTTTGGCCATTGTGGGAGGGGAGATGGGCAGTGCCTCTTCCAGGTGTCATGTCAGGGGAGAGTAGGTGCCGTCACTCAGCTCTGTCCCCGTGTGATGGGCGTGCAGGGTGAGTTAATTTCTGGGTCCCAGCTGTGCTCACACATGAGGGGCACACACATTTCAAGGCTGGAGCCATTTGGGGCATGTGCTGGAGGCTGGAGCTGTTGCAGGCACCTTACCCTGAGGAAAGGCTCAGAGCCCTCGGTGTGCTGGCAGCTGAGGACTGGCTGTGGGAGCCCCAGGTGCCTGCAGCAGAGTTCATTTGGCCCAGGTCAGTTTTATGCCTTATTTTTACAGTCTCATGTTAAATTAAGCCAACTGGATAGTTTCCCATGTGATACCAGATACTGCTGTGGAGGCAGGCTGTGGCTTCCTCTAGGCTATAGACAGCTCTGAATCTCTCTCTGAGCAAGAGGATTAAGCCTTCTTTTCAAAGTACAGAAAGTAGAAACTTGAAGCAAGTTGCTGGTTGGGAGAGGGAAGTGAAATGTCTTTTTAACTTGCTGGAATAAATGATAATTTTTATG
This sequence comes from Spizella passerina, assembly GCA_013401375.1. Taxonomy (NCBI): domain Eukaryota; kingdom Metazoa; phylum Chordata; class Aves; order Passeriformes; family Passerellidae; genus Spizella; species Spizella passerina. The sequence continues at coordinate 11,711 of WBNQ01085294.1, forward strand.
TTTGGGACTCGACAGCTTGAATTTCTGTCCTCACTCATGAGTACTCTGCCAGAACCCGTTCTCCTGCCATGCAGTAGGTACACAACATCCCCACAGGGGCTGCTAGCATGGAAGGCTTTGATGAGAGGCTGACATCCCTGACCACAAGAAACAGTTAGTGATTAAAATGTGTATCTGTTCACTTGGATGAATCTATAATGAAAGTTTTTAACCAGTAAAGCTACAAAACTATTAGAGCAATTCTTTCTCTAAGTAACACTAAAACTTTTAAGTACAGCTTCATTTACTGAAGTGTGGATATACTTTTTTTAGTATATATAAACCATGTATTTTGTTTGAGGGAAGGAGATAACCAGCTCAGGCTTATGCACTTGTGGGCTTCAAAGAATGTTTGCTGCATGGCTGTGTTTTGGGGCTTTTCAGTGTGAAATGAGACACTTGGTATAATGAAGCCTGGATATTCAAAAGTAACTGCCACAAGGAGGGGACTGGGGATTTGATTTTAGCCATACAAATACTATCCAGACTTTTTCTTCCTTTTATTTGTGATGTTGCTGAATAACAAGCCCATTAATAACTAACGCTGCTGGGGTTGTGGCCATACTGGGGGGGAATCTCCCAGCACGGAGCTGCTGATGGAGAGTGCCTGGAACGGGAAGGTCTGTGCCTGGGGCAGGTGGCTTTGTCCAAGCAGGACACCACAAAAAATACACACTTTACAAACTTGGTTCCTGAAAATGAAATCCAGTGTTGCTGCTTTGGGTGTGATATGTGAGACTTTGGGTGTGACAGGTGTGAGTGATGCTGTCTGGCTTTGTTACGGGTTAGGGAATGGTTACAGGGTGTTTGTCAGCCCCTTCCTGCCTGCCTTTGACATTTTTTAGAATCACAGAAGGGTTTGGGTTATAAAGGAACTTAAAGACCATCTCATTTCAGTCCCCTGCCATGGGCTTGGATAATTTGCACTACACCAAATTGTCCCAAGCTCCATCCAACCTGGCCTTGAGCATGTCCAAGGATGGGGCATCCACCGCTTCTCTGAGCAATCTGTGTCAATGCCTCGCCACCCTCAACTGCCTTGTTAGGAAGGCTTTATTGGTAAAATGAATGCTACCTCACAAAAGCTTTCCAGTAGGCTTTTAATAAGCAGTTTAAATGACTTTTTTTTTCCTTCTCATTCCTTCTCTTTCCTGTCTTCTGCCCTCTAAAAGTTAAAAGGACACAGTTCTGCACCTTGTACACTGCCACAGGGTATATACACTTATCCTTTTTTCACATTCCTTGTTTTTCTTTAGAGGGTCATCTTAACAATTGTGTGAATTATCTCATATGATTAATCTGATGAGATGCCATTTCACCTGAGAGCCTCCCAGTTGTGCAGTGTTTCCTTGGGCACTGCTTTGTGCAGCCTCAGGACTATCAGTCAGTGACAGCTGGGACAGCATCTGGTGTCTCTGAACATCCTCATGAACCTGGGAGAGAAATCAGAATTTGCAGAGAAACAGAGGAAAATAGGGTGACACCTAGTGAGACAAGATACAAAGGCAATTTATGATGTCTTGTGCAATAATTGTTTCTGATTCTTAGCAGAGACTGATAGTTGTTATCTTTCTGCCTGCCTTGTTGTTACTTTGGTACTGCCGTTCTGCTCCTGCAAGTACAGGCCATGTGCTGGAAGTGCATTTTTTAAAAACAAGCCTCCATAAAGCTTATATGTTGTGCATTTTTGTAGGCTTTATCCTGTTTGCAGTATCTGAATTTAAATTGTAAGTTATGATTTCTGTTAGAGAAAGAAAAAAGTCATTAAAACATTTCCGCAAAGCTAATTTTTGAGTGCAAAAAGAGATAACAATGTAATGTTTTGTGAACTGTGACCTTTGTGCCTTGAAAGATGTATAGGGTGTGTTTCCTAGTGGATTTCTGACAGCAGGGTAACTAATGAAATTCTCTGGCACTGGGGACCTTGGTGCCTAGTAGGATGTGAACTCCCTGTGTGGCTGCTTCAGCAGTTTGGTTATTTCTGATAGTGCCCTATCAAGTTTACAAAAAATTGAGAAGTGCTTTGTTTCCATGTGTTGCTGCCATGATTTACTCACTAAATGTGTTGTGGAACATATTTTCCTTAAGAAGCAAAGGCTGAAAATCAACCTTTTAAACCTTGTATTTTTGACAACCACTAGAAATAACAAGAATGGGTGACTTTTTTTACTCTTACAATCACACAGTGGTGTTTTAGAAGCAGCCTTAAATCCCACCCAGTGCCACCCCTGCCATGGCAGGGACACCTCCCCCTGTCCCAGGCTGCTCCAGCCCGGTCCAGCCTGGCCTTGGGCACTGCCAGGGATCCAGGGGCTGCTCTGGGTACCCTGTGCCAGGCCTGCCCACCCTCGCAGAGAACTATTTATCCCATAAAATAATTCTTGCTCTTCATGAGTTTGAGTTGATGCAAGATAACCAACTCCCAGTAGTTTTGTATGTATTTCTCTTGGAGGATCCTTCACTAATCTATAATCTGTGACACAGCAAAGTGCTTAATTGTGTGACTGAAAAAAATGCATGGACTGGTTTAACTGGAAGATCTTAAGTACGTTGGAATGTTAATTAGTCTTAGAGGTGTAAGATGAATAATTAGTCATGAAAGCCTGTTCACCTGTTTTTAGATGTTCAGTTACAAAAAAAAAGTTAAAAAAGAAACACTCTGTTTCTAAGGTGCTCCTGTACTGAAGTTTTAACCCCCTGAGGCAGGGTTTATACATGTTTCAATAAGCATTCTGTCTAGTCTTTTCTTTAAGGATGTGACATATTTTGAAATGTGGTAACAGTCTCAGAGCAGAAGCTTTTATTCTTAGGTTGCCCAAAATTCCCATGTAAATTTACCTGCTTTAAAAAACTGCATGCATGCACTAGTCGTGCTAGCTTGTTGGCCAGTCTTAAGGATCTGGCATGATCAAAGTGAGCACACAATTGTTTTTAGTTGGTGGGAGGCATGAAAAGCCGCGCTGTAGCTGAGTAGAGTATGCAGCAGCGTGTAAGCCTGGACCAGGGCTGTAATCCCTGCAGGGGAAATCTCAGTGCAGAATCAGCATGTTTGCAAATACCTGTATTTTTATAATACAGATGTAGTTGGTGGTTCTGGGGCTTAACTTCTCCTTAGGCTTAGATAGGGAGGTGAAAATATGGACTCAAATGCTTCCTTTGCTTTTCAGAGAATATTCTGGTAATTCTGCCTTTCTGTATGAAGCTGATTTAAGGAACATTGTAGCTGCTCTCTGGCTTCATTTTTTAGTGTTACACCTTGTTTAATAGCTGATGTGGCATAAATCTGGGAACAGCACTGCAGGTGGAAGTGGAACCCCTAAAAAGATGGCTGTGGAGTGATTTGACTTGATTTAGGTTGCTTTGGTGTCACTGTTGAATTGCTGTTTTCTTCCATACTCATGGCAAGCATTTGCCCTTTGTGTTCTTGGGCTTTGCTTAAGGCTTGTCCCTAAGAAATATGTGGGCATTACTTTAAAAGACCACACAGATGTGTGGAATAATTTCCATAATGAAGCGTTTGGACAGGTGACATAAATACAAGAATCTAAATTTGTCGGTGTCCTCCTGAATTTAAGAACTTGTAAATGAGATTATGGCAATGAGGATTATTCTTTGTTAAAAGGTGTTTTGAAGCATATGGGCTTTGAAAATTAATTGCAGTACATGGCATTCATAATGGAACAGGTAATGTGCTTCTGGTAGGTTGAATGATTAAAAAAAAAACCCAAATCTTCTTTAGCTTGTGAGTTCTCAGGTGCTTTCTTTTAGGAGTGCCTGGAGTCATTTAGGTGGGCTATGAACTGGTTAGGCAGTTCTGTCTAAGGCTTTGACAAACATCTGGAAGTGTCTTTACTCTGCAACTGATAAATCAGCTCTCCTTTGAGTGCTGTGTGTGAGACATTGCTAACATTCACTGTCGTACTCTAAGGCCCTAGAAAGTTAGGAAATTTGGGGTTTAAAATGGAATTGCAGCTCCAGTGAAGGCTGTGCTAAAACTTATTTCATTGCAGTCAATAAATTTTTCATGACAGTTCTAATTTTGAAAGCTTCTGAAAACAAAGCTTTAAAATATTTTAAGTGAATCACTTCATGACTCACAAGTTTTTTTCTCATCTTGAAAATGTCTGGACTTTTGTATGGGATGGTAATCCATGTCTAGATCTTGATGTTTTATTGTTATCACTTTTGTGATATTGAAACCATTGACTTTAATGAAAATCGGCTGGATCTGATGGCAAGACTAATCCAGCCTCCTGCTGCAAAAAGCCCTTTGCTGAATCCCTCTGAGCATCCTCTTCTAAGAGATCTAGAATTTAACTACAACTACTTAGAACCTCTTAGAGCTCCAACTTGTACATTTTTAATCTTGTGGACAAACATAATCTACAAGAGCTGGAGCATTTAGTGTATTTTTAATCTTGTAGACTATAATGGGGATACCAAATGGGTATCCCTATTTTAAAGGGATCCCAGCTTACTGATGTCACAGAAATTATTTTAAAGTACTCTACCTGAATTTTACCCTTGCAGACTAAAAAAACATGTTCTGGTAAAAGAATGCTCTTTGCAGTAGATCATATTCTGTTTGTTTTGAGTGTGCCAACACAAACTGTGTGGTCTCTGAGAACTTTCTCATCTAAAGCTCTCACCAAGCTTTTTTCCAGATGAAAGGCTCAGCATAGTGTGATGCTGCTGCTGAGTACCCAGGGAGGCTGCCCACTGCTCTAGTTCTTGACACTGCAGCAGAGAAATCTCAGATTATTTCTATAATCAGGCTAATTGAAAGAGTGGAAAGGGTAAGGAGAATTTTTCTGGATTTATAGTTAAGGGGGAGTGGGAAGGACTGATGTGGCCTGTGCTGTGTGTTGGTAGCCAGGAGTTGGGAGTGCATGCTGGGGGGCAGTGCCTGCAAGGTTCTTTTAATAACATGTTTTTCACATGTATATTATTACAGGGGGAATTAATGTGTTTTTGTCCCATAGAAATGTCTAGTAAGAAAGGGATGTGATAAGAAAAATCTCTTCAACCAGCCTTGTCTCAATTTTCAGGGGAGAAACCTCCCTGACTCTCACTTGAGTTCCTCCCACTCTAGGAGAGGTAATGGGAATTAAACACAAAACAGAAACTACCCTGGCATAGTTCAGTTTTTTCCTTCTCATGTTAAGTAGGACGTTTATCCTTTTCATGTTAAGAGTGTTTATTTTTCACCTTGTATTTCCTGGTTCCTTTCAGAAGCTGTGGATTGGGGCTGGTCTTTTACCTTTATCACCTGCATAGTGGAAAATGGGAAATACTGAATCCTATTCCAGGCCAAGCCCACACGATTTGTAGAAGAAATTAATTGTGTATGTTTATTAAGTTGCAAAATCTTATTTTCATGCGAAATGTCTTAATATTGTGGTGCATGTTCTTGGTATTTGGTGCTTGTAGGGCTCTAGGTGTGTCATAGCAGGACTAAGGATTCCCCTTGCTTACCCACATCTGGGAGGTTTGTCAATTGAATCATAGCCCAAACCTCTGTTGACATATTTTTTTCCTATCCTATTTTCTCCTGTGTCACTTGAAACTATTTTTATTCGGGGTAATGTTCTGGAGAACCTCCTGTGTTAGTTAATAGGTTTTTTTAAAAAAGAAAAACCGACTAAAAATGTCCCATTGGGAATGAAGGGTCATCACAGAGCTTTTAATTTGCTATCCAACCAAGCAGCTGTGGTATTTAATCTGTCCTTGGAACAGCAGCCAACATATAAAAGCCACAATATGAAAATTATTAGTTATATCCTCCTCTCAGTTTAATGGGACGTCCTCTAAACTAACCTGTACGGGCCTGTGGTGGCTTCCTTTAAATGTAGTTTTGTTCTCTAAGTTTTTAATAAATAACGAGAAGCTGTCCAGGCTTTATGGGATAACTCATTGTGCTTCATCTGTTTATTTCCAGGTAATTGTTCTTTGCAATGGGTATCCCTATTGTAAGGGACTCCAATTACTAATGGCACAGAAAATATTTATTTATTTATTCTGAACAGACCTATTCCTTTAATTTCTTCAAAGTCCTATTTTAAGTTAGTTAAGCTCTGCTGAGTTACTTAAGAGGTGTTTTTTGTTCTGGATTTAAGTGCACACCTATGTTTTTGGAAGAGATTGTTTATATTCTCTCCATCTGTTTTGCATAGTTTTTTAGGTTGAAGTATTCCTGAATTTTTTTCTCAAGAGCCTGCAAATTAAATTGAGTGAGGAAATTTTTTCTTCACTTTACATAACAATTTAAATAAACGATTGCATGTCAAATCAAGCTTTTAGTATAATGAATGCAAGGTGCACCGTAAGGCTTAGTTGTGCCATATAATACTCTGCAGTTAATGAAAGATCTTCTGTCTGAAGTTGAAAATATGAAAAAAAAATCAAGCAGATTCTTCTGTGACAGACAGTAGTTCTCAGTTGCTGCTGAGAAATTGAAGCTGTCTTCTGAGGAATGCATCCATATATCTTTTTTTATCATCAGAAATGAAACTTATACAGAGATGGCTGCGGATGTGTCTCCCTGTGTGGTCTCTGCATCTGCCCATTGTGCCTGGTGTGCAGGGTGGGCTGGGGCACCTCCACGGGACCCAGCTGTGTCTGTGGGCAGCAGCTCGGGGAGGGG
>WBNQ01085297.1:0-12095 GCA_013401375.1 Spizella passerina
TCCTGGTGGCACCCTGGTCCTGGCTCACCACGCCAGGGGCTGTCTGTGATCTCCAGGTCCGACCCTGCTACAGCAAATCTCCATCACTGGCCAAGTTGTGTTTACTCAGTTTCCCAAAACTGCTGAAGAAAACTCCCCTTTGCTATTTGAATCCCACCAGCTCCACATCTGGTTATTGATCATTCAGGGCAAATGGTGTTTCCCACAACATTATCAGGGAAAGAAGGAAAGATCAGGCATCACATCGTGCTGGGCCCCAGGTTCTGGAGGTGCCCCAGCCGGGACAGGGTGCAGAGGGTGAAGCAGCGAGCAGACACACAGGGCTATCCACTGTGACATGAAATGGCGACTCTCAATTTTAATATCAAAATAGCTGGCCACATTTTCTCAATGTGTACAGAGGTAGCTTCCTGTCCAGCTCCAGATCCCAGTGATCAGGAACACATGCAAGAGAGATTTCTCTCTGTCATGGCTGCCCACTCTCATAATTGTTTATTCCTTTTTGCCCCTAGCCCCCCAGTCATTTTTCTCCTTCTTCTGGTTTTACAGTCACTGGATAGACAGGCTCACTGGCTATTTTTAGGTTTCTAAATTACTTTTCAGATCTATTCTAAATTTGTCTCCCAATAATCTGAAATCTTGACATCGCAGGACTGAGACTCAAGTCTGAAAAAGGGGAAAAAGTTTAAGGTCTGTCTTACTGGGCAGTCTCTTGGTCTTCCTTCTCCTCATCTCTCACCTGTCCTACAACGTGTACCCTGACCATCCTGCCAGGGGTGGTTATTCCCACCCAAGCAGCATCCAGGACCAGGGATGCCCAGGGGAGTGGGGAACAGAGGAGCCCATGGACAGAGGGGGATGGAGGCAGCACCCCAGGGTCCCGCTTCACCTGGGTACAAAGCAGGGAGCCAGAGCTTAGCTGGGTTTGCAGCTGCAGTGCATTGAACTCCAATGGATTTTGAACCTGCAGAGCCTCCTGTGGGGGTTGGGGGTGTGGGGGGAGAAGTAATGTTTTTGAAAATTAACCAGGAAAGCAGGTATTCTTGGAAAAGGTGATGCTGCAAGCCCAAGGCAAAGCTAGGAAAAGGAGGCAGGAGTCCTGCTGCGCGGTTGCTGCGGGTTGCTCTTATGCAGAGCTACAAAATAGGAAAACTTTAAAATATTCCTTCGGGGCTGGGCACCCTTTGAGCTGCTGCCAGCTCCTCCCTGCAGTGCCTAAAGGATAAAGCTTTTGTCCTCACTTCTCAGTGCTCCACACCCTGCAAACAGCAGACCCCCAAACCCTCAATAATCGCAAACACGTACAAAGGATTTTATCTTGTGGCCTCGGTTGGATGAAACCTCTGGCTGTCGGGACAAGGCTGCGCTCCCAACACCCCGAGCCAAGAAGCTATGAGGGCTAAATGCTCTTAAAAATAAACTATTTCCTCCTCCGTCGTTCCTGACAGCCAGTTCCTAGGCAAGCCAGCAGGATGATGCGCTGGGCTGGGGGGAAGGGGAGGGAAGGAGAAAAGGAGGGAAGGAGTTAACCTTCTTCCCATGGTAAAGCACTGAGGCTGCTTGCCAGTTTTCGGAAAAGCTGCAAGTCATTCTGCCAGGACGAGGAGGAGGTTCTGAAGTCTCTGGGATGTTCTCAGGAAAGTGCCGCAGTACGAGCCCAGCTGAGCTGGCATCACAGGCGGGGAGGGGACATACCCGAGACGGGAAGTGCAGAAAGAAACCCCAAGCAGGAGCATCCTGGCAGGATGCAAAAATGCTGGTGTCTTCAGGTTTCCTTCCTAACCTTCCTCTCTCCTTTGGCCCTCATCCTTCACGTGTCCCAGCCCCGGTGTTCCAGACACCTCCATGCAGAGAAATAATTTGAGGAGTGAGGTGGTGCTGCAAGCCCAAGGCAGGAGTGGGAGCAGCCACCACAACCCTGGTTCCCTGGATCACTGGAAAATAATGGATACCTGCAGATTGGAGGAGAGATCTGCCAGGAATTCTCCAAGCACTGCCTCCCTGTCCTGAAGGGATAGCTGTGCCTGCCTCCTCCTCTTCCCCCCTAGCCCCAAAGATCCCCCTAGCCCTTAAGATCCCCCAGGTATTCCTGCACTAGTTTCTGAGAGAAATGTGCTGGAGCTGATGGAATATAAGGGGGCATCTTGCTATCAATACCCACTTCATGGGAGGAAAAAGTGTTTTCTGGAAAAAATAGCAGTCCACAGTGCATTATATTTGGAGAGGAAATAAGTCACCCACCAAGGTAAAATGTCATCAGCAAAATACAGGGGGTCCCGTCAGGCACATCTCAGTGGTGTCTCAGCACCGTGGCTGCACTGAGCATGTGGTGAATGCCCAGAAAGGTGAAGATAGATTAGGCAGAAGAAAATAGAACCCTACTGAGTGATGACACTTTGGAGCCCAAATTAGCAGATTTGGGAAGCAGAGGCGGCAGGATGGAGCAGCAATGAAAGGCCACTGAACTGCAGAGTTCCTCTTTTGGGGAAAAAATATCCCCCTCACAGATGGATCCCACCTTGATTTTGTTGCTTGGCAGCATAAAACCCATTCGACTAAAGACATGTAAAACCACCAGTGTCATTTCCTGGCTTATATTTTTATGTTTAGAGCATATTACATCCAGCATGACCCAGTCTTTTGAGGGAAGCTTTGGTCAATTAAGATTAGCTGTCATTCTGCATTTATTACCATCACTTATGAATTCTTCTCATTGCCAACATGCAGAAGGAGAAGATGGGGCACAAAATAAATAAATAATTGAGGGAGAAGTTCATCAGGTCCCTGATTTCTATCCCCCTGCCATCTCTGGCAAAGCTGTGTTCTATGAGTCAGCTCAAGCGGGCTCTGGAAAACCATCACTGTTTCAGCGCTGCTATTAACCTGCACACAGATTCTCCTGATGGCTCTTGGGGTGAGTCTGGGGGGCATCAGCAAGGGCTGCCTGCCAGCTGGGGTGCCACTGCCCCAAACCCACAGAGGTCCCAAAGGCGCTGAGCCTGTCCTGCACTGGGAATTGCTGGAGGCAGGGGATTGGACTCGAGGGACCACCAGGCTGACCTGGCACAGGGGTTTCTGGCTGTGGCTGCTCACGGTGGCACTGAAGCATATACCTCATGCTCCTGATGGGTGGGAAGGTGGTTGGGATGTTGGCACTGCACCCTCATTGCACAGCTTCAGCCTGGCACACGGAGAGTGGAACCCCAAGACACTCAGAGTACAGGGATTGGTGTGGCACTCCTCAGTCCCAAACTGTATAGGGGCTCCAACAAAAGAGGGCCAAATTGAGACAAAACATGGGAAATATTCCAGATATATGTCCCTAAATGGGCAGTCCTAAAGGCCCTGTGCTCATAGGAATCAGTCAAAACCTTCTTTGTCTACTTACACCTTTAGTCCCTGTCTTGCTTGTGCAATTGCATAATAACAGTATGACCTTGAGAGAGAAAAACTAGCAGCTCCAGGATGCTGGTTCAGATGATGAGAGCTTGTGTAACACTGTATTTCTGGCAGGCTGTCACTCCAAAAATGTATGTCCCTAATCAAAGGTAGATCTAAAAAAAAAACTTTTCCCCTCTGCTACCACAACACTATTTTCAAGGCACAAGTTGTTAGCAGCACATTGTTGGCTGAGGGGTTAAATCCTCATGTCTTTTACATTGTGTGATGTGCACCTATCATTTCTGCATAGATCTAGAGTGAAGATGGAATAGCTCATTACTCATCAGTGACAAACAAAAAGTACCATGAATCAAACTAATGGTTATGGGGGGAAAAAGGAAGATGATTGGCTTCCCATTGTTCAGTGTCTTTCTTATCTTTCAGGAGCACTAAGGAGCAAACAAGCCCCTGGCTTGTGCAGAGCACCTTCCCCCAGTGAGAGGAAGTAACGCAGGCACTAAACCACAAGTCCTCTGCACAGTTAATAATTAGAGAATCTGCTGAAAGCAAAAGAAAACAAACATTGATTAATATGGTACCTAGAGGGAAGATTAGGGACAGGTTATGGCTCTTGGACAATGGGTCTTGCAAAGCTCACAGAGGCAGTGTTGGTCAGGGTGAGGATGCAAAGATTCATTATCAGCCCACCTTATCTGGTAAGGCCCTACATGGGCTGTGCAAGGCTGCTCACTGCCTGTTTGTAAAGTGCTGCTGCAGCCCACCTGAGTACAGCCTCCTCAAAGAACAAGAACAAGTGAAATATGGGCAAAAAGGCAGAAGGAGCTCAGCCTGCAGGCCATAGGCCAAAGATCACTTGGTACCCTGCACCTGGGCTGGGGCGAACTCTGCTGCCAATACAGGCTTGGGTGTGAAAAAAGATAGGGATGAGAACTAGATGGTGCTGGTGGATGAAAGGCTGGATGACCCGACAACATGTGCTCGAAAGCCCAGAATACCAACTGCATCTTGGGCTGCACCAAAAGCAGCATGATCAGCAGGCTGAGAAGGTGATTCTGCCCCTTTACTCTGGTGAGACTCCACCTGGACTGCTGTATCCCACTCTGGGGTCCTCAGCTCAGGAAGGACGTGAACCTGCTGGAGTGAGTCCAGAGGAGGCCAGGAAGGTGATGGTCTGGAGCACCTCTCCTATGGAGAGAGCTGGGATTGTTCAGCCTGAGGAAGAGAAGGCTCTGGGGAGATCTTCCAGCCTTCTAGTACCTAAAAGTATCTTACAAGAGAGCTGGGTAGGGACTTTTTACAAGGGGCTGTAGTGATAGGAGAAGGTGGAATGGCTTTTAATTAGAAGAGGGTTGGTTTACATAAGATGTGAAGAAGTTTTCACAGTAAGGGTGGTAAAATGCTGGAACAGGTTAGCCAGAGAGGTTGTGGATGCCCCATCCCTGCAAGACTGAAGATCAGGCTGGAAGGGACTCTGGGCAACATGAACTAGTTGAAGATGTCCCAGCTTATTGCAGGGGCCTTGGATTAGATGATCTCTAAAAGTCCTGTCCAAGCCAAACCATTCTATGATTGCTATGGTTCTATTACAGCCCTGCACATCCTTTTTCTTTGGGAGTGAGGATACCATAGATCTCATGCAAAGGGATGTGAAGGCAGTGGGACAACTCCCATGAGGTCACATGTATCTGTTCCTGGACACGAATCAGTGTTTTATCAGATCATCTTCAAATCCATATGTGGTCACCACATTGTTTCTCACCTCTCTTAATTTTGAGGCACACTCCTCACAAGGGTGGCCACAGCCTCCATCTCCCCACAGCCACATTCATGGCAAAGACCTTCCTTTTCCTCTGCAGCATTATCTCTCCGTGTCCTTAACTCCCAACGCTGGTCCAGCACTAAAATCTTTCAAGCAGCTGGTGACAGACAGCACAAAGTAAACTTGGAATTACACTGAATCTTCTCTGAATCCATTTTTGCAGTATCACCTCTTTGGGGTCACAAGAGACCTCCAGTTGCATAGGGAAGGACTGTCCTCCTCTCTTTGAATTCCTGTAATTTCTGATGAGAGACTCCTACACCCTTTCCCTGAATAAGGAGTTTCCATGAGGTATGGCTCAAGGAAGGAAAACTTTCCCCTTGTAGCTGATGGTTATAAATATATTATTACGATGATTGCCTTGGACTGTGTGGACTAGGATGACTCCTAATTGTAATATCCTTTGTGGAAGCTGTGGAAATTCAGTCCATTTGAACCCATGTGCTGCCTGGGGCCCCATCCTGCTCTGTGACCTACAAAACACAGGTTGCTGCTCTGCTGAGCCACTGAGGGCACCATGGGGCAGCCGATGCTCAGCAGTCTGCTGCAAGACCTCAGCTACCTCCTGTATTTCCCCTGCCATGATATGCTGCTCTCAGGTGGAGGTACACAATATTTTCAAAGCAAACTCCCCTCTACCATTTTGCCCTCCCAGAAATAGCTGATACTTATTCCGCCCACCCTCCCAGAAAATTCTTGGCCACACTGAGAAGCTCCACCAGCAGCAGTTTCTATGAGCTACCCCTTGGTTTCCTTCTGAAGCCCCTCAGCTCTGGATGATTCAAGGAAACATTTTGCTTGTGACACTGGGAAAATTCAAACCAACTCGGTGTGTTATGCAGGATGGGGCTGCTGCTGAGAATTATGATGTTTTCTGGCACTCAGAAAAGGTGGTAAGTAACTGGTGCGGATGCAGCAGGTGCCTGGCACAGTTACAGCACTTACTCTTTTGAGTAGAGGTGGATTTTCAAATAATTTGCAAATAAATTGGAAAATCTGCCTGAGTTACAAGTGCTTTGTAAAATACATTCTTTGACAAATTTAGCAGCAGTTTTCAGACTTGTGCCTTCTTATGCATGCGCTGGAGGAAGTGCATAGATGTTTCTCCAGCCTTCCCTTAGGGGCAAAGTGTCTCACATGCGTGGCTTTCATGGGCTCTCAAAAAAAAGGTTAGGTGAGTCCTTCTCCTGCCTTTGAGCATTGAAACTTTGTCACTCTTTGGGAAAGGAAAAGGCAATAGTGGCTGTCCCAGGGGTTGTCACATTTCATAGGAGATGGAGCTCCCTTCTGGGAGAACGGAGCTGATGAGTTGGCACAATTCATACATCCCTTCAGAGAAGAGAAAGGTGGAAGTAGCTATCTGCTCATAAGTGGGGATGTTTGCTGGGGCAGGAATAGTCCTAGTGCAGCTGAAAACACTGGGAGCTGACACATTTTGGCAAAGTACAAGGGCTGTGGGATATATGGAAAGGATGTGGACAGAAGGGCAACGAGGGGCACGTAAGGGCCATGAGCTGCAGAGGCAGCAGGGAGGTCTGCAGGGTTTGCAGTTACCTGCCTCAGCAGCTCTGCTTCACAAAACCAGCTTTGCTCCTCTGCATCCCTGCAGGAAAGCCAGAGCTTACAAATGAACATGCTCATGAAAACCCAGATATGGAAACAGAGCTAGTATTCTCCAGATTTAAGTCATTACAGTTCCTGAATATAAAAGTGTTCTCTTTGCAATTCACTGTCACTGTACCAGTGGAAGCTCCTTAAGCAGATACATACACACTAACAATAAAGACATACATGGATGCATGATTTAAGAAAAAAATCCAAATCATACATTCTGCTATCCTCCTCTCCACAGCCCCTGCCATTGTAGTCTGTAGAGGGGCAAATATGGAATAAAACATCTAAAAATCTGGAAAGTCACAATTGAGATATTCCCAAATCCCTGACTCTGCCCAGTGGTGCCAGCATCAGAAAAAAATAGAAGAGGATTAATTAGACTGTATTTTAGAAGACAGGTTCATCTAGTGCTGGAATGAAAACTAAATTGAGCTGTCATAGTTGTGCAATTATTTCACAGTGTCACTATGGAGCAGGTCTCAGTCATTAAGGTTTGCCTCAGCCTAACAAATATACAAATCCTTATTCTGAATAAGTTTGGGTTTTCTCCTGAATTTAACAACTGTTTGTGCTTTCAGGATTCACAATGTTTTGTTTTGGCAGCATCAAAACATGTCAGTGATGCACTTTTCCCTAAATATGGCTGCTCTAACTTACCCCTGTCAATGCCACAGGTTTTTGGTGTTCCCTGCAGTGAATAGAAACAAAGAAGCTTAAAAGTGGGTTTAGTGAGTTGATTAAGGGTATATACAGTATTTTCACACCTTTTAAGGTTTCTCTAGTGCAAATTCCTTGACATGCAGGGGCAGTGACTGGCTATGAAGCAGTCCCAAAGTTCTTGCTCTTCACACTCTCAGTCATGGTTCACCATTTCCCAGGCAACTGAGGTATGGATGGACAGACTTGAGAGGTGCTGTCAGGTGGATGTGTGTCCTAGAGCCTCTCACTTATTGATGCACCTTCAAATGCATCTGTATTTGTCTGCATGACAATGTAAATGAAAAAGCCTTGCTACCCTTTCTGTCTCCCACTTCCTCCTTGGGACTGCTTCTGTTACCTAAGTGCACCTAGACATCATATGAGATGAAAATGGGATGAACTGTCTGTCTAGATGGAAAAGGGAAAGCTAGACAGGGAACCAGCCCACCTCTGTGTGTTGTAGCCTTTGGTGTGAAATGGTGGTTTCAGCCATCGTAGCATCCAGTTCCCTTGCACACAGTCCTTGTGGGGACTGAGATGGGATACCCATCATGTCCCTGCTGTTTTCCACTTGCTCTGTGGGGATGTGGTGTTGTGGGGAGGCAGACAGCCCCATGGCCAGCCCCACCCTCCAGTGCTTCCCTCCTATCACTGTCCCTGCAGACTGTAACACATCCCACTCCACCATCCCACCTCACATTCCCTTAATGTAGAAACCACACAGCTTTTTTTTGGTGGTCTTTCCCATCTGGGATTGTGGCAGCAGGTCTCGAGGCTGCTCCCAGGCAGGGAGCTGGGTAGCGTGGGCTGGAGCCAGGAGCCAAGACCCCCTGCTCCCTCTCTTTCCTTGTTGGAGCTGACCTCCTGAGAAGGCAAAGTGCTGACCACAGATCTTCTCCTCCTCCTCCTCCCCTCGCTCTCCAACAGTAATGCACATGTGCTTTGTCCATAAATATATTATTTTGTGTTCCTGCCAGCCCAGACTAATAGGGCTAATGTTTCCTGAGGAGCAGCCCAAAGCTACATTAGCCGCAGATGTTTGATTGATTTAAAACAAAGAGCCTGACCGCCAAACTGCTCCATATGGTTTCTCTTCCTGTCACTTTGCCTGCAGGGTTATCTCTGAAATGCAATTAAGGTGCTTAAAAGTACATTTTCAGGAAGATGCAGAATTGATGAGGGTGGGTTTGCCGATGGGTGCCTCCAAATTGTTAGAGCAAGAGCAAGGAAAGTCATGCCCTACCCTTAGCAGCTGCACACATGGTTTTTCCACTTACGTGAGGACCTTGGAGGGCAGGACAAAAAATGCCCCCATTGTAAAGACTTTGCTGTAGATGTACTTTGCCAGTATTCATGTCTCTTGATATTCTGCTCATTTATTATTGAAGCCAAACATTTCTCTAATTAGATATTTACTTGTGAACTTAAGTGCTGCAGAGATTTCATTCGACCTCACCTCTCCTCCACTCCCTCCCACTGCCTGGGCACTGGAGATGAAACCCCTTGCCTGTGCAAGTCAGGCAGCTGGGTTGAAGACCCAGTGACACTGCAGAGGAGAAGCCAAGCCCTGCTTGTCATTTGCTGTGAGGAGAGTGCCTGCCCTGCCTGCTCACCAGGGGACTGACACTGCCTGGGGACACCCACTTAGCCACTGCAGACCCAGCCTGCCAAGCCTGGCTGCTGAAACCATCCCCCAGCTCCCTGTAGGGCTGAGACCCCTGCCCCTTCCAGCTCCTATCAGACCACAGCCTCATATGCCCTGAGGGGGTTGAGGAGAGCAAAGGAAATATATGGCTCCTCTGGTTTTAATGCACAGAGTGGATGTTTATAGATGGAAGATGTGTGCTTCTGTGTGCCAATCCTCCGTCCTCCCCTCAGATCAGTTGACACAGAGGAGGACATCAGCCCCTTACTCTGTATTTTTTAAGAATTTAAATGCTTTCGTTTCTGAAAAGAAACTTTTAAAATCCATTTCCATGAAAAATTTCCAAAATAGGTGCCTGATATCTGGCGCCTTAATCCATGTCTTGGTGTGTAAGGAAAGGTGAGTGTGGTAAGTCACCTGCAGTGACCTAAAGCATAGCCAGGTCCCCTCTCTGGACCACAGACAAAAAATATGCATAGATTTGAGAAGGGAATCCCAACCCGTGGTGCAGAATTAATATTGTATTATGGAAAAATAGAAATAATTACATCGCAATAGGTCTGAAGATTCATGGCAATGGCACACACTGTAAATATACAGCACTGCAGGATAATTATCTGGTGCTCAACTCTCTTCAAACTAGACCCCTGTTAACCTTGTCCTTACCTCTCTCAGAATTAAAATCCTAAGGTAATTCATCACAGAATTTCTTGGTAACTTCAAGTATAATTGCTAAGAAGTTTTCAAGCACATACAATTACCACACCCAATTAATCTTATCATGAGTCTTAAAGCCAGGTTGTTAAATGGGCCTTAGCTCTAAATAAACTCTTGTGTGTGTATATATATATATATATATATATATGTATATATGTCCATGTGTGTGAGTCTATTGGAAAGAAGGAGAGCAGCTCTCAGAAATGCATCTTTCTGTGTCACCTGCTGTGTTCTCTAATTAGGCATTTGTAGAAATATTACCCTGGCTACTGCATACTCCCTAAATTCACATACGTGATCACCACTATCCAGATCTTTGTAACTATTTAAAGTGAAGTTTTTCACAGAAAACCAATTGTACAAACAACACCATATTGCACGGTGTTTATTTTCTTTCACGGGCTTCCAGAGCAAATGTTCTTCAGCTCCAAACAAGAGGAGAAGCTCGCTTTCTTTTTTTGTCTGTGCTGCAAAAAATCAACCTGAGATATGAAACCTCAGCTGTTTTCTCCTCCTGGCTTTTATACTCCTCTCAGTGAAGGGAAACAAGGATTAGAAGAGTCTACCCTGAAAAATTAAGCAAATGAATTTAGCCACTTTCTGATTCATCCTGGCACTCCTGAACAACAGTAATAAAGGAGCATAAAGGCTCATTCCTTCCGTGTGTGTGGGAAATGGGAGGGTTTGGTCCTTCCGAAGGAGGCTACAAAACACATTGCTGGCTTTGTAAGCTGCTTGAGGATAACATGCAGCATGCAGCTCATAAATAAAAAGGAATTTTGCCACAAAGGCCAGCATTTGCCCACTGGTAGGTTCTGGCACGGGCGTTAAGCACCTGAGGCCTGTGGTGCTTGAGGAAGGTGTTAGAATAATATGATGGGTAACTGGAGTCATCCAAGGTGACAAAAATTCCAGCCCAACAATTTGCCATGGCTATAATCTGAAGACATTTCCTTTGAACTGAAGACCCCCACAGGGACCCAAACACTCAATTCAGAAACCTCAAAGCAAGAGGAATGGAAGCAGCCAGTGGTCTTCCAAACTGGGCGCATCCTTCAGGCTTTAAATGCATTTTACAGAAATTATTAAAAATAACTTGCTAAAATAGACAGGGAGCAAGATTCATGGTATGAAATTTGAGAAAAAAACATATAAAAACTTCTAGAAAGAGAAAGATACTTTCCTCCACTCTGCAGTTTTGCCTTTACACACAAGGTTGAATCTGCAATTTCCTGCTGTTTCTCCTTTCTTCTGATAAATATTTTTGAAGAGAAGTGCCAGGAACGTTGCCAGCCAGGCAAGTGTACTGCAAGGCGTTATTTGTGGTGCTCCTCTCCAGCCCCTGCAGGCAGCTGTGTCCCCTGCCTTCCCTCCCTTGCAGGGTTGTGCCTGACTAATACCTGTCCTTGGATGTTGCTGCTCTCAGTGCCTGCTGTGCCTGACATCAGGGCTCCCTGTCCCATCTCTGGGACAACCCTGTTGTCCTCTCTGCACAGGGATAAAGCCTGATCTTCCCTTGAATCTGTGCCTCTCTCTGGACAAACATTGCTGAAAGCTCTGTGTGGCAACTCCTTCCCAGCCGGAGGAACGGATGCAGCCCTAGGACTAGAATGCTGTGAGCAGCAGGAAATGTGGACATGTTAATGGGAAATAACCATGGCACTGAGCCACTTTGGACCCTTCTCTGATTCCTCTCTAAGTTACAGCAAATTCAGCTGGTTCTCAGAGCTAGGCTTTATCTCCCCTTTGGGAGGTTTCTGGGTCAGCTGTATTAAAATGCATTTATTCTTAAGGGGGTCAGTAATCTGACACAACAGTGATGTACGAGTGAATGGGGAGAATACATAAATTTCTAACAGTGCAGAAAGAAGAATCCCGGAGTTTTGCTATCTGTAAAAATGGAGCATGGGATCTGTCACTTCATGTCACGACAGCCAAATTAAACAAATGCAAGATGACAGGAGGAAAAGAAACAAAGGACTTTTATCCAATTACTTCCAGAAGCATATTAAATTATGGGGGCACTTGCTTTTGTGTTAGCAAATAAGTATTTAAATGGACTTAAAATTCTTCATATTCTGAAACTTGGGTTTATCTGCATGGAAGAAATGGATGCTGTGGACACATGTTCCTGAAAGGGAAATGGAGGACAGAGAGCACCTTTGCCAGAGGCTGTAGGTTGCTGGGGTTGGGGGGGGT
>WBNQ01085298.1:0-13506 GCA_013401375.1 Spizella passerina
CTCTTTGATTTCTTCTTCTATAAAAAACAGGGGAGTTTATGCCTATCATTCCTGAAAATTAAATTCAGGACACCAAAGTCAGCCTTTGTTCTTCCTGCATATGTTATACCCCCAGTAATACCTGACCAGGCTGGCTGTAAACTTGTGCAGAGGCAATTAAGTGCCTCTGTAACTGAAACCTTCTAAACCTTTGTATTATTTATGCAAGAGAAACATAACCTTCTACCCTCATTCATCTCTGTACTGGACTGCAAGATCTAACACAGGACTGAGAAAATTATTTAGTGAATTATATATAGATGTGATTTTGAATGTCAACCAAGTATGAAATTGATAGCACGGGGATAAAATAAAGCAGTCTCCACACTTTCTTGTGATTTCTTTACATATACATANTCTAAAGATCTAAATTAGCATCATTATCCTAGGAACATATCAGACTAAATGAATATAGGAATAATAAAATGCCTTGACCTTAACAGGCCTCCTGCACCAAAAACATTTAAAAGTGTACAAAAGATTGACTTCAGGTAATCCCACTCTTTAACATAATCTATTATTTTACATATGAATAAGGGTTCTTTTTCAGCACAACTGCTGGTTACAATTAATAATAGTAAATTATGCTAGTTTTATATATTCATATGTCTCCTGTGAGTTAACATTAAGCATGAAAGGAACACAAAAATGCTCTTAATTAGCCTAGAGGTCACATGCTATAAAAATCATTAAGCCACTGAAAAAGATGAAACCTTGAAACAAAGGCAGGACCGTGAGTTTGCAGGTACAGTTCTACAAAAAGGAAAATGTACATCATATATCAAACCTCACTGTACAGAATGCAGCCTTTAAATAACAGCAGCAGCCTTGCCCTGGTCAAGTTTTCAACACTGGGTGGCAACCCTCAACAGTGGTCTATAACTTTCCTGTCTTATTTAGAAAGAAATTAATTCAGGATTTCTCTCAAGCATGACACTGGTTGAGAGAGCAAGTCAGAAAATCACAAAAAAATTTCAGTCTTTCTCTTTTAGCTTTTAATGGCAGGTGACTGATTATGACACTACAACAAATACCTTTGAAGTGTTTAACTTACTAATACAGTTAAAGGAAAAGAAAAACAAAATCCTAAATATGCAATTCATAAAGCAGCATATTTTCCTTAATTAATTTTCTCAACATTTACAATATCTTTACTAATTCTCTGTAACTGGATATATTCTGGATCTATTCTCAGAGAATCTGTGGAGAATAAACATTTGAAACATCTTAAAGACTAACTAAAACCATCTTTCTACTACACTGCAAGGCAAATGATTTTTGGATGTTTTGCATTTTTATGCTAAATAGTGCAGCTGCAATTGATAAAAACCAATCAAGCTAATTTAAGTCAATCATGTCCAGGAGGTTCTCATCACTTGTGTAAAAATGCTCTCACACTCACTCAAAGACTTTACCACAGCAAGTACCTCCCCCACACTCAAATTTTGATACTGTAAAATCCCCTCTGCATCTTATGCAACAAAGAAAAGAAAATATAATTCCTATGGAATAAGCCTATTTATAGTTTTACACTACAAATCAAACTTCTATGTTTCATTTGAATACAAACTTAGATTGTTAGAACCACTTGAGCACAAATGTGACCCATCCCACTGCAGCATCACTGTACCTTCAGTGCACATCAAGGCACTGGGTCAAAGGCAAAGCAAACTTCTAGCACTGAGAATGCACAACTGTTACCCTCTAATACATGATCTGGATCACATTACTGAGATCATATGTTTTGAATTTAGTTTTTGATTTATCAATATGGCACATCACAGCTGCCATCCCGAGTTCTCTCTCAGCTGCTGCATTTGACATTTTAAATGATGATAGTTTATATTTTTAAATTTTGCACTATTGCCACTACATTTTAAACCTATGAAACTATAACAACCATGCAAGAACTCTTTCCTAGATGGGCAAAATCCAACATTACAGATCTGAAATCTGTGTTTGATTCTTACCCATTTGGCCAACCCCCATGTGCATGTGACTGCAGACACTTTTCAGCCAGCTCAAAAAGAATGAAATAAATAAAGAGAGGCCCTGAACTCCACAGTGTGCCATGTCTTTATTCCTGTTCCCTTGGAGATGATTATGGGGTTCTGGCAGTATCTGGAGATGGAGGCAGAGAATCACATCACCTGCCCTGGATCTCTTTCTCCTCCTGGAAGAGGTGAAAACAGGTGGCAGCAGGTGATATGAGATTGACAAAAACTGCTGCCACAGCTTCTTTGCATGTCCTTTTTGAGAAGCTGCTCACAAAAACCATTTGCCCGTTTGCCCATTGTTCCAATAAAAGTAAACAAGGAAAATACAACAACATCAAGAAAATTCATCTACCAGTAATCCTGCAACTGACCAAGACAGGGCTTTAAAAACATACCCTCATCTTCAAATCATATAAAACTACATCTATCTTTGTGAAGAAAGATAATTTCCCAATTATATTTGTCCTACAGTTGTCAAAAGGTTTTTTGTTGGGCAGGAAAGGTTCTTTTTTTATTGACAGACTACTATGTCAGGGTTTTTTTTATACACTGAACTGAAATACCACATCAAATACTAAGATAAGCTTTTCATCAAACTGTTTATCTTAGAACAGTAAGTGGATAATAGTTCTTGGACTTATGTATCACTAATAATAACTACTGGAATTAATAACCCATTGCCACTCCAAACTCATGTTCTAGAAATGCTTCTTTTGGTTATGCATCAGAAAACAAAATGGTTCACAACAAATAGCAAAGCCAGCAGGAAACAAAGCCAGCTGACTGAACAGGCAGCACATGCCTTGGGGATGTGGACCAGCCTCTGGAACATACTCAGAGCCCAGCTCAGACATGGCCATCTCCAGCTGAATGTCCCACCTGGATGGCTGGGAACTGACACACTCTGTACCTGCAGAGGCTGAGCACCGGTCTGTGCACCCTGACAAAAAAGCCACAACAAGATCTCAGTGCTGTCTTCAACTCTTACTGAGTGGAAGAGCACGAGAAGGCAGGGCCAGACTCTTCTCAAGGGAGCACTAGGCAGGGATGTGACAAGTGGAACATGGAAATTCCACCTTGACATAGGGAAAACATATTTGTGGTTTGGTTTTTGCTATTTTTTTACCACAAGCTTGGTCAACTAGTGAAGCAGGTGTCTAAATAAGTTATGGAAAATCCATCCCTGAGGTATCCAAAACTTGGCTAGATGCCATCCTGAGCAACCTGCAGTAACCAAAACCTACTTAGATCAGAAGCTTGGGCTAGACAACCTCTAAGCAGGCCTGAGATCACCCTGTGAAGCACCCAGAGCCCAGTCCTCCCTGAGGATTTCCCCATGGGCACATAGCAAGTGGGTGGATTGAGTATGAAATGCACACAGAAGAGAGAGTTAGAAGGTCCCAGAACTCCAGCTGTCCTGTAATTGTGTTCATAAGGTGAGAATTTATTGCATACCTGAGCTTTTACTATCCTTTACACAATGAAGGTGAACAAAGATGATCTCTCAAGGCTTCTACTTGTCTAAAAACCATTAGAACCACTACAGAAAGGATCATTGGAAAAGACAGTGTGCCAGTAATTGCAGAAAATGAACACTATAATAAAAAATACTTAATTATCCAATGAATATAAACACAGGGAAACAGATTTCAAATCAAACTATCAGCAACCCATCAAAAATACAGCTTTTCCTGGGGAGAAATTACCCAGAAATTCATAAATCCACACCAGTTACTAAAAATCACCTTCTTGTCTGTCATGTATCTGGAAATGGCTTCCAGGATTATTCCCTCTTCATTATGACCTTTCCAGAGATCAATATAATCAATGCAGTTCCCTGGATCCTCCTTCTTGCCTTTTGTAAGACATTGGCTTTCTCCCAGCTCCCACCACTTTCCAAGGATAACTGACACAATGCCACCAGCCCTTGTAGGTGCATTCCAGCAGGGACAAGGGACTTGTGTGTGTCTGGGTTCTTTAAATATCCCCTGAGCTGATCCTCCTCCATCAAGGTTAAGTTTACCTGGCACTGGACTTCTGTAGTGGTTTCAGAGAGCTGGGGTTGCTTTTTCCAGTAGTGATCAAGGTGAACAAAGCACTCAGTACCTGGACTGTTTCCATCTCCTTTAGGATCAGATCTGCTCTCCTATGAGTGATCCCGTATTTTCCCTAGTCTTCTGCTATTGCTGTGCCTGTAGAAACCTTTCTTGTCCTTTCTATCTCTTGTTACATTCAAGTCCAGATGGGCTTTGTCTTTCCTAACCCTAAACCTGATTCTCAGAGAGGGTCTCCCTGTTCCTCCCAGACATTTGTGCCTGCTCCCACCTCCCTGTGTCATTCCTTTTCATTCACCTGCATAATTAGAGAAGTACAAATGCTGATTTTGATTATACTAAATTGTTCATTTATAAAAATGCATGGTAGCAAAATATTCCCCTCTATTTTTAACAATTCCTGAAAGCATTCTTTATCCAGGAAATGCATACATCATTTAAGCTTATCCTCTCACTAGGTATGTGACAGCACACTTCAAACTTTATGACAGAAGGTGACACAAAGTAGAGTGGATGCTGCTGCCAGACTGCTGGCACACAGAATCCCCCTGGAAGAGAAAAAGGTACCAGAGGCCACCTCAGTGCAGAGAGGCCTGGACTCGTGTTTGGCTCAGAAGCCAACTCAGCTGCAGGGCCGTGAGCCACCAACACACACGGGTCTAGGTCAGGTCTGGCAAAGATCTCCTGCCTGATCTCAATGAGTTCATTTGGTGCAGTGGCACTTCTCCTAGGAATGGAGGGCAGGTTGACCACACATGTGCCTGCCTTTATTTGTGGCCTGACACTTGGCTGGATAAACTTCATTATGTTTTTGGTTATGCTTAAGAAAAGTACTGTCAATTGTTTCCAGTCTGTTGCAAACATAAACCTCCAAGCTGTATTAAATATGTACTATTGTATTTACCACAATGTTATGAAATCATGCATAAAATCCTAAAATGGGATAAAATAAAGGGAATGTGTCTTCCCCTCCTCCCCTTCCCCCCAACTTCTGGCAACATTTCAAAATAAACAAGGAACCAAACCAAGGCTTCTATTGAAAGGTCAACCAGCACCTGAGTCAAAGGAAGATAAAACTGGCCTATAACAAAAATAAACATATTATTTAGTAAGAGTAAACCAATTTTCTCTTATATCATATATGCAGAAAGATTAAACAGCTCCAAAATGCAATATCTTAATGATTACCTGTGCTTATTAAGCAAGAAAATGGAATTATTTTGGCTGAAAGAGTAAAACAAAATTTAAACTTGACTAAAAAAATTAAATAAATAGAAAAAGAAAAGATTACTTTATTGTAAATCAAATAATGTGGAACTGACTACGTATTGAAAATTAAGGTTTCCATCTTTTTTCCCACACATTCTCAATCTCAGGAACTTTATTGCTCCTGACATAAAGCAGAGAAATTTAGCTATAGATATTCAAAGAGAGAAAAGAATGTGGAACCATGACACAAAAATACATGTCCTGTTTGAAATTCAGTGTAGCAGGGAATCCTTTAACAACTGTGCACTACGTTATGTTTTAGAGGTCCAAAACATGTAAAAGATCAGTGAAGTGCACTCTGGAGCGTAAATATACCTGGGCACACTTTTCTCTACAGTTTCCTGCCTTGCCCAGTAAGGACTCTGCTTATTTGTACATGATTTTGCTATTTATCTAAATTTAAAGGGGAAAGATGAGCCTCCAGTACCAATCTTTCCAGCAGTAATCCATCTTCCATGCAAGCCCTGGCCATGAACACTTGTAGAAAATAAAGAAAAAAGAATCTTAGCAATTCCTATTGCTGTTGGTCATAATTGATACTGACAATTTTCTTATTTTATTATTTCTCCAAAGTTTTAAGGCAAAATCTGTGTCCTCCATGCAGATTATTTGAATGACAATGTTCCTCCAAATTTAGAACTGAAAAACACTAAATACTTTGGAATAGAAA
The DNA here is from genome assembly GCA_013401375.1 of Spizella passerina. NCBI lineage: Eukaryota > Metazoa > Chordata > Aves > Passeriformes > Passerellidae > Spizella > Spizella passerina. Next base: position 6,030 of record WBNQ01085298.1, read on the forward strand.
GTAACTTTCTCTGGCCTTGCTACAAAAATGTTTTAATTTCAACCACAAAAAGTACCTATATTTTGAAAACATAAAAATATTATTTATGCAAAAGATTAGGAATCTGTAGAAATAGGCAGATATAATAGATACTGACTTTAATTTCAATTAGAGATTATAGAAAAACTCTCTATTTATAAATACTATAATCTTTTCCAGAATCCAAATTAGTGTTGTTCCAACAACATTCAGAACAATGAGTAAATGATACAGCATAAAAGTTAATTAACTAATGGAAAGTATTTTAAGTATTTTCTTGGAACTTCAATAGTTTAAACAGTTGAAAGGGGAAAACAAGCATGCAGTGAATGTGAGTCTGAACTGTTTTTATTTACACACTCCTCAGTCTTTCCCATCCTGTACTGATCTTGTGCCTGATCTCACAGCACAGGGCAGCTGGAAGAAAGCAGTCTTTATAGATAAGAAACAGCTGTTATGCTTGTTTGACTTGAGGAAGAATTTGAAAAACAAAAGTAAAAGGACATGAGAATAAAATGAGTCCTCATAAAGCAATACTTGCAGAATTGCTCCAGCCAATTTCCAGCCAGCCCTGCTAACAGCATCTGACATGCACCTTGCTTGTCTCAAACTTACCTCCACTGAAAGGTAGAAAAAAAAAGGGATTGAGCAAAGGCAACAGTGCTTCACAAGCCCTTTATGAATGTCTACAAAGTCAACATTTTTTAAAGGAAAATTATTACTCAATGGAGGGGGAGGGACCAACACCACACATTTTAAAATGTCAGAATTAAGATTTGCCTCTACAAATACAGTCTGACTTCTTATGTTAAAACAGGCAGCCAGATGAACACTACAATAACACAAATCAAAGCATCCTTATCCATTTTATTCCATCTTCTGATCTACTTCTCAATCCAACTTGACACAAGTACCAACATTTCAAAACTAAATACTTGACCTATCAACCCCAGATTTTATCTTTTTAGGTCTTAGTTTTATAATACTTAGACACATTTCTAACACAAATTGTGTTAGCAGAACTCTACTGATTCAGACAATGTTTAAGCAGCTCTGTACATGAGCACAGATGTTCCTGTCCCAGTGCTCTTACGTAACAGCGTCTTCGACAACCGCCCTCCACAATTTCATGCTCTTTTCACTTATTTCCTACTGATTTAGTAGAATGCCTCTTTCTTCTTTAGATTTATTCTTAATGCTTGACAAAAATTTCCTCTTGTTTCCTTGCAAATACTTTTTACCTACATCAATGACAAATCTTTCAAAAATTTTCACAGACTGCATTACTTGATTTTAAGTGTGGAAAGTACTAGAGAAATGTAAAATATTATGTAATTATATCACGTTATCATTTGGGACATGAAGTGTAGAAGTTCTGTTGGCCTAAGCTGATCTTATATGAACACTTCTCTAAATGTTAGCAGGTTGCTTCTGAAACCACTAATCTTTCAGAAGCTCAGATCCTTTTACTTTCATTGTCCACTGCGATACCAAGAGCTAGAAAATTCTTTCCTTCTAAAAGTTAAACAAGGGGAAAAAGAAGAAATAAAACAACCCACATCACATAGTTAGAAAGGAAAATATTATTCAGAATCCTACCAAGAAAATAATCAAAAAGCCAAATGAGGTCTACTGTCAGTATAAGCATATCTAAAGATTTCTGGATGACCACAGCTGCAGAAGCTTTTTCATTCCAAATGGACCACACTGCTATTTTAAACTATGTTGCTGTTGTAAGCATGTTGGGGTTTTTTTTCCCTCAACAGAGAAAGAAGACGGCTGAGAATTCATCTTTGCACCTTCTACACTTTGAGTGTTTGGGTTAAGAGCAATTGTGAGTTAAGGACTCTTACCAGTGTTAGAAAGAGGACATTCTGAAAAATGAAATCACAAATTTAAGAAGTCTAAGTGGTTCTAGCCTTTTCTCCCCAGTCGTCTCTTAAGCAGAAAACCCAAAAATTATGCAAAACTATTTCAATAACTTCTCCATGCACTTCGTCACTATAGCAATAAATGCAAATCATTAACTGTTTCAGACTGGTTAGTGTTATATCTATTGGTTATTCTGCTAATTACAACATTTCTGTGTTCTCCTTGGGTTTGCATCCACCTGGTGAAATTTCAATGCTGTTTTGAAGTGTATTTTTCTTTGCATTTCTTGTATATGGTGCCACTACACCAGAATCACAACTAGGCCACTTTAGATCAATCAGAGCTTAAGCAATAGTTAGGGTCTGCAAAGAATCATTTTTGAAGCAATCCTATCCAAGTTCCTCTTCAAACATCTCCAGTTAGAGCAAATCTTTTAAATTAGTAGCTAAGAGTACTAATATTTTTCTAATCATTTCCATCCACTAGTGACTTATCTTATCAGAGTAAATTTTGCTTGGTTATAAAAGCCCATTAAAGCTGTCTAACTGAATATTGTTTTCAATGGCAATATTACTCTTTCAGCCACCTTGTAATTTTCTATAAAACTAAGAACTGGGGTGGTGGGCAGGAGGGAACGACACTTTAATTTTCTCTTTTAATTCAATAAAATAGATGAAAATGAGAAGTGTTTTGACAGCAAGATAAATCTAACATTCATCAAACTATTTGTGCCAAATGAGTTGCATGAATTCTTTACACACCAAATACAGACTCCCTTCTTTCTACTTTCCCATTTTCTCTACCTTTGTTTTCCTGTCTCTGGGCACTACTTTCTACAGGCCCTGCAAATGGAACTCTACTCTTTCAGCCACCTTGCTCACAGAAAATTCTGTTTCAATTTCTTTGAAATTAAAATAATGGTGTCCCCATAACAAAGAAAGAGTATTAAAAAATAATGAAGAATGGATTCAGTCAAGGGGGATGGGGTTGTGTGTATAAGATGTATCAGGTATTTCAGAGAGCTTCATTTTTGATACCATAAAGTCACTGGAATGGGTCTCAGGAGGTCACAAGTGCAATGCTCAACTCAAAGCACAGAGATGTGGAAATCAGACCAAGACAATTGATATGCCTCCAAACAGTCCTGAAATCAGAATCCAATAGGCATATAGACACCAAAAGAAAAAACAAAACTGAAAAGCCTCCCAGATTGCTTCACAGTTTAGTTCTGTTTAGACACAGCATTTTGCTAACCGATGAGTTCTTTCAGCTTGACTCTGAATTTACTGCTCTGCCACAACACTCCTCTCTCCTCCCTGAACAGTCATAGGACGTACAAAATGTGTCTGCTGCACAGAAACTGAAATGTCTGGCACATTCCACCTGAGACAAAGCTCATTTGAAATGTGGAAGCCTTTGTCAAGAGAGCAGTGGACAGCTGCAGAGTGACAGCAAAGGGCAGCCTGGTGTCCAGATCAGCGCTTTGTGCCACGGGTGATCCTCCCTTCGCACGCACAGCACATCCACCAGAACAATGCCCTGGCAGCACAGCAAAGAGACCACACTGAAAGATCTGGCCCAGCCTCATTTGAAACAAGAAAAATCACAAAACAATAGAAAAACACAATTTCAAAGTAAAACTCTAACGGAGAAAAACAAAAATGTGAGAGTGAAATAACCGTAGTTATACCATTATAGTTGTAAAATTAAAAGCAGATTTACATTTCAAGAAATATCAAATATCAACATGGTAATAGAAAGAAAAATAAAGCTTTTTTAGTCTTGTTCCAAGTATTTTGTGCTGTCTGCTTTTATTTGCTCTTTATGCAAACTAAGAACTGCCAAGAAGTCAATCATTTCACAACCCTTCTTTATAAACAGATTTGTTTAAACAAAAAAAGCAGATTGCAATAAATAACTACTATAATCACCCTTCCTCTCCATTTTTATTAGGCTTTCTATATTAATATGTGTATGCTGAACACACCAGTAATTCAGTTACAGTACAGACTTTACCTATTTTTCTAATCCATTTCTTCCATTGACAGGACTATGCTCACAATTGACAAAACTTCTTTGTAGACATTTACTTATTTCACAGTTCATTAACCTTCAAACAGCACACCTGCCAGTTTGCAGGTGTGTTATCTAAAGCAATGATACACTAAGTGCTAAAGTATGTTTGTGTCAGAAATGCTTATGAAATGACGGTTTTTCTCCGATGAGCTACCCAGCTGAGTCGAATTCATTTGCATCAATTTATAATAAGTTTTTATCCTGATGCTAAGGGCAGTAGTTAAGCGCCAGTCACTGCAAATACACACAAAAAAGAATCAAACTTTACTGCCTACCACTTCTTTAAGTATACAAATGGCCGTGTTTAATCTTTTTAAATAATTGAAAAGGATTATTCACTCTTTAACTTCTTTCCTTCTGCAGTAACACTACAAGGCTTAATTTAAAAATTAACATCTTTTAACAGCTTTTTCACACAGCAGGGAAAACCTCATCAAGTGTTGTATTCTTCCTTTTAACAGTTCTCTGTGGAGCACAGTGACATTTTCAGTTTTCTGTGGCTGGACTAGCCTTACATTGGCTCATTTTCATCTGACCTCAGGGTTTTCACATCATTAATAAAGAGATAATCAAAACAAAGGGTATATACATTAGGGTAGGAAAATTTTGCATAGTTTGGCACTATTATCATATATGACCTTAAAAATGGAACAAAATGAAATGCACGTAGCAGAGGTAGTGAACCTTCTAAGGACTGCTTCCAAACATTTTTCCTACTGGCAGCAAACCATTTTCAGACCTCCCAACTCTGGCCACCGTGATAGTTACTGCTGTATGGGGTTTATTTCTCTTTGTTTCAGCTGTCAAAAAAAACTTCAAGTGATAGCTTTTTAAGTCAACTAAACATATTGAAATCAAAATAAAACACTGACATCACTGGGACAACAGAAACACTGCTCAAAAACAACATTGTGTTTAGATTCTAGGCTTGTTTACCAATGGTTTTAACTTCTTTCACATTATGTCACAAAGTGCCATTGGACCTGAAACCTGATCAAAAACTAATCAAAAAAATTCAAGTGCCCTCTTATTTCTGATGATCTGGTATAACACATGTCAACCAACTAAATCTGCTAGTCATGCCTCAATAGTAGTCAGTATTCTTCAGGATGAAGATCATCATAACTCTGCTTACACTTCATTTCTTACTGTTGAAACCAACTGTACAAGCTAGAGCTCAAACTTAAACTACATTTTTAAAGCAGTAAAATTTTTCTGAGTTAATTTTGCTAAGACACCATTAAAATTCCAAACATGAAATTATACCCAAAAAAATCCATTCTACTGAATAACAAACACTGGTAGAATTTGCCAACAAATAAGAGTGAAATCAATGAACTTCCAGGGATACATGAACTACAGAAAAACTCTTACAACAACATGTTACTTCTAAGATTCATGCCCTACACACCTGGCTTGCAAGAACCATGTGGGTAGGTGGAGGGCTGGCTATCAGGTGCAATCAGGACACTGCAGCAGAACCAGCAATGCATCCCAGGGGTCAATACTGCATCCAGTCCTGTTCCATGGCTTCACTCATGATCTGGGCAAGGGGTAGGGTGCAGCCTCCCCAAGTGTGCTGGTGGAAAAAATGTGGAAAGAGCAACTGATACATCAGAGGGTCGTACTGCTGTTCAGAGGGATTTTGACAAGCTGGAGAAATGTGCTGACATGAACCTCATGGAGTTCAGGGAAAGGAAAGGTGAAGTCCTGAACCAGGAGACAAACAATGCCAAGCACCCACACATGCTGGAGTTCACTCATCTGGAAAGCAGCTTTGCAGGAAAGGACCTAGGGGTCTTGGTGGCCACAAGGGTGGACACCAGCAATGCGGCCCTGCAGGGACACACTAACAGCATCCTGGGCTCATAGGGATTTTGGGAGCTGATCCTTCTCCTCTATCAGTCACTGCTCAGGCCATAAAGGCCATCTCATGATATGAGATATCATATCCAGCTCTGGGCATACTGAAGACAGCCCAGTGAAAGGCCATAAAGAAACTAAAGGATTAATTAAGGACTTTATTAAAGCATTGGAGCATCTCTCATATCACAAAAGTCTGAGAGAGCTGAGCTGTTTAGCCTAGAAAAGTGAATGGGGCATCTTATCACTGTGTAAAAACATCTGAAGGAAGGCTGCAAAGATGGAGCCAGACTCTTCAGTGATGCCCAGTGAGAAGACAAGATGCAATGGGCACAAACTGAAACCCAGGGGTTTCCCTATGAATATTGGAAACATTCACACGGACCCACATGGCCCAAAGAGGTTGTAGAGTCTCATGCCTTGAGATATTCAAGAGACATCTGGATATGGTCCTGGACAGCTGGCTCTAGGTGGCCCTGCCCAAGCAGGGGGGTTGGACCAGGTGAGCTCCAGAGCTCCCTGCCCTTCACCACGACATGATTCTGTGAATCACATCCCATTGCCTCACAGCTGCTTCAGCAAAACCTTAAGATAACCTGCAGAGTACCATTAAGCTAAATAATAATAAAAGGCTTCTTATGCAATAACTGAGAGCCTGTGGAGGGTTTCTTTTATTACAGGATTTACTATGCTAATTTAATTACATCAAGGTGATTACAAAGTAATCCTATTTAGGCAGGAAGTTGACACTGCAACTCTGGACACCTTACTCAGCACAGGATTAGAACTGCCTTTTCGTGGTTACTTTCACCTCCAGAAAGAAGCTCTTCAACACAAGTTATGAATATGTTTAAGGACACAAGATTGTACAAAAACTGTTCTACAAATAGACAGTGTAGACACGTAGAAATAAAGGTGTGTGGCTTAATGCAGGCCAAAATGTTATTAGCTTTCCTCATCTGGGAATGACCAACAACAATAGTTTGGACAGTGCAAAATTTCTTCCCTAATGACTCCCACCTGCTGGAGGGCTGCCATTTACCCTGCATCTATCTCCTGCAGCTGCTTTCCCATCTGCTGCTGGAAGCAATTGGCCTCCCTTTAGATAAGACCTGAGGCCTGGAGATGGATGATACAGTTGCTCTAAGCAACCAAAAATCTTTTCTCAGTTCCTAGAGACCCAGACCTGCTGTGTCTAGAAGCACTGCTGGACTGCTACCACAGCACAGTCTAGGCTTGATCATGCAAAAGGCTCAAGCTCAACAGCCTTGTGCAGAAACTGAGAAGAGGAATTAGATTCCTGTCAGAAGCCAATTGCTTCTCCACCAGGATTGCAGAACCCCTCATCAAGAACACGGTAATTCAGTTTTTGTACCACTGCCCATCAGCCAGCCAGGTTGTAACACACTGAATGCAAACCAGTGTGGTAAGGGATTAGGAATTCCAATCAGTGGAGAACCAACAGAATTTATCACCATACTCAGTAGTATGACAGGTCATACAAGCCTTGCAAAACAGATTTGCACAGCCCAGGATTTAAAATACTCAATCTTTCCTGCTCAAATGCTAGATTGAGATCATTGAAATCGCTGGAGTCTTTATCCTTGTTCTGTTCTGATTAATTTGTATTATACACATATGATAGTTG
>WBNQ01085303.1:1362-6362 GCA_013401375.1 Spizella passerina
CCAAAATCCACCTGATGCATTCCACAGCAGCAGATAACCATTGTTTACATTTTGTTTCTGATTTTCCTCAGGAGGAAAAATCCTAAAGAAAGGATTTTCCATAAAAGTTGTCTGCAACAAACACCGTCACACTGGTGCCTCATCACCCTCACAGGGAGCAATTTCCTCCTAATATCTCATTTAAACTCTGCTCAAAGCCTTGTCCAAGCCTCCCTTGACTTCTGGAAGTTTTCCTACAGGAATTCCTGTGAAGTCTGGAGCCAAGGAGCCAGCAGGGAGTTTTCCAAGCAAGACACACAAGTCTGGTGGCCCGTGCGTGCAAGGGCTGCTAATCCAGGCCCAGCTCCCTGAACTCAACACAGGCACTGCTCTGCCTGCCCAGATGTTTTCTGATTAATAATGAGGTCACCCCCAATGCCAAAAACACGGCCTTGTAGTTCTCCAACGCTCTTGGAAAGCCACCGAGCGTTTAAGGGGGATGAAAATTTTAAATACAACATAAGTATAAAACACAATAAATCAAACGAATCTGTTTAGATGAAAAGCACTTTTTTGTTTTTGTCAGCACAGCAACTGTATATTCCACAATTACTGTAATGTTTTCTGACATAAAACTGCTGTATCTGACCCAGGACTCTGGTTACACCCCTTCTTGCTGTACAGGATAGTTCTTAAGAAAATGTCTGTATTTTAACATTTCCAAGGCTAAAATAGAAAACAAAAAATACAAAATTGGAAAGGGATAGTACACACCATTACTATATCTGTTCCTTGGTCACTATCCCCCCGCAAAAAGCATTGAGAAAAGAGTGAAAAAAGCTCAATTATTTGAATTTCTGCCCCAAAATGATGGGCAAAGCTGCAAAAAAGCCTGAAATGCCTGATCCTAAACAAACCAGAGGAGAAACATGGCTGTGTCACAGCCCTGCTTCTCCCTTAAAACTCTTGGCATTGCCCCCATGACCATTGCACTCTCCTGGTTTTGCTTTATATTTCTATATTTATAAATTCATGCAACTTTTTATTTAACCATAACTTCAAGAGCTCTAAAGCCCAGCCCCAAACAGCTGAGTGTGGCTCCTACCATCATTTTTTTTGAGTCTCTAAAGGCAGAAAATGGGAAAGGGAGATTCCAGCAGATACCAAGGGCTGGTCCTACCCCACCCAGTGAAGCTGGAACTGGGGACCACGGAGCCATGGGAAAAGCATCTCTTTTTCCAGGCTCATGCAGCACCACCTATGGACAAAAAGCCTGCATTTCTCTGGAGTATTTGGGGATGGCAGAGTTTCTCCACCCTTGCTGCTCCCGCAGGATGCGTGCGCGGCTGTTCCCGCTGCCTGGAGCGCCCACGGAGCAGCAGGGCTGGAGGCACTTTGCATCTCTTTGATTTAATCCAGAAAGAAATCCTGAGAAACCAAAGAAGGTGCACGAGAGCGAGCGTCTGGCACTAAATTGCAAGGATCAAAGACCCAGAAAAAAGCGAGTTTTGCATAAAAAGTCAGGCGGTTCCCGAGGCCTCTTCGCCCAGACCCAGGTGCCTCAATAAACAGTTTAATTTGGGGGGTTTTCTGCTGTGGGGCTGTTCCATGAAATTGGAAATCACGCCATTGGTAAGAAATAGCACCCTGAGTGCTTGTGGCTTTCCCAGCTCCTTCTGCACGTTCCAGGCTCCGCGTGGTGTCGGGAGCCTGCGGAACCCCAGCGCCGCAATCTGGGACTTTGCCACAATAAACGGCTTTGGAACAGGGCTGCAAGCAAGAATCTGAAAGTTTGGGGTCTTTAAATTGTGTTTCTCTGCTTACAAGAGAAAATCTTGAGAATGTGAAGCGCGTCACACAGGGATTGATATCTGCCAGCTTCCAGAGAGAATGGAATGAATTGTGCCTTGGGATGCAAGGCATCCTGTTCTCCTCAGTGCTGAACCTAAAAGTGACGACTTTCAGCACTGAGAGAAGTGAAAGTGGGGGTACAGGAAATAATTTTTAAAAAGAGCAAAATTAATTTTGATTTTTAGAGGGCATCTGCTTTATAGAATATATTTTCATTTCTATTTCAGAAGGAAAATTTAGGGAAAAACCCCACAAAACCTCCCCAATACATTTTCATTTGTATATCAGAAGAAAAATTTAGGGGAAAAACCCACAAAACCTCCCAAATATATTTCCATTTGTATATCAAAAGAAAAATTTAGGGGAAAACCCCACAAACCTCCCAAACACACAAAAAACCCCTATGTCTAAGATGGAAATAAAGTCCTGGAATCTGTCACTTTTTGAAGAATTTAGATGTGGCTTGATATAGAGCTAATACAAAAGAATGCCTCTTGAACTGAAATATTCTTGATGGACCTTTGTTCTACTGGCTGCTTTCCTAATTTGATTAATTGTAGAAATTTGGATGAGTGCAAGCTCAGAACATTTGGGGTTTTAAATGCAGGATTTTCAGTTTGCACTTTATGCCAGTGAGTGATAATGACATATCTTGAACTTCAAAGGTGCCTAAGCAATTAGAGATTCTCTGCAAGAGAAAAACGCAGAGAGGAAAAAATAAAAAAAGAAAAAAAACCTGGTTTTGAAAAGTATTCCACAAATGCTGAATATTAAGCACATTTTGAGAATATTTGCGTAGCATTAAGTGCACAGCTTGCTTTAAAATGATGAATAATTTGACTTTTCAGGATAGAAAGCGGTGCCGTGAGTCTCCTCTTGAGCCCATCTTTTATTTGTACAGCCCTATAACACCACGATTTCATGCTACATGTGTTGCTTGTTATATATCCTAAAAATTCAATTTTCTTATCCCAGAAGGAAGGAGCTATAAGTGAAAGCAGCCATTTGATCATAAAGTGTTGTNGTTCCAGGCTCCGCGTGGTGTCGGGAGCCTGCGGAACCCCAGCGCCGCAATCTGGGACTTTGCCACAATAAACGGCTTTGGAACAGGGCTGCAAGCAAGAATCTGAAAGTTTGGGGTCTTTAAATTGTGTTTCTCTGCTTACAAGAGAAAATCTTGAGAATGTGAAGCGCGTCACACAGGGATTGATATCTGCCAGCTTCCAGAGAGAATGGAATGAATTGTGCCTTGGGATGCGAGGCATCCTGTTCTCCTCAGTGCTGAACCTAAAAGTGACGACTTTCAGCACTGAGAGAAGTGAAAGTGGGGGTACAGGAAATAATTTTTAAAAAGAGCAAAATTAATTTTGATTTTTAGAGGGCATCAGCTTTATAGAATATATTTTCCTTTCTATTTCAGAAGGAAAATTTAGGGAAAAACCCCACAAAACCTCCCCAATACATTTTCATTTGTATATCAGAAGAAAAATTTAGGGGAAAATCCCACAAAACCTCCCAAATATATTTCCATTTGTATATCAAAAGAAAAATTTAGGGGAAAACCCCACAAACCTCCCAAACACACAAAAAACCCCTATGTCTAAGATGGAAATAAAGTCCTGGAATCTGTCACTTTTTGAAGAATTTAGATGTGGCTTGATATAGAGCTAATACAAAAGAATGCCTCTTGAACTGAAATATTCTTGATGGACCTTTGTTCTACTGGCTGCTTTCCTAATTTGATTAATTGTAGAAATTTGGATGAGTGCAAGCTCAGAACATTTGGGGTTTTAAATGCAGGATTTTCTGTTGCACTTTATGCCAGTGAGTGATAATGACATATCTTGAACTTCAAAGGTGCCTAAGCAATTAGAGATTCTCTGCAAGAGAAAAACGCAGAGAGGAAAAAATAAAAAAAGAAAAAAAACCTGGTTTTGAAAAGTATTCCACAAATGCTGAATATTAAGCACATTTTGAGAATATTTGCGTAGCATTAAGTGCACAGCTTGCTTTAAAATGATGAATAATTTGACTTTTCAGGATAGAAAGCGGTGCCGTGAGTCTCCTCTTGAGCCCATCTTTTATTTGTACAGCCCTATAACACCACGATTTCATGCTACATGTGTTGCTTGTTATATATCCTAAAAATTCAATTTTCTTATCCCAGAAGGAAGGAGCTATAAGTGAAAGCAGCCATTTGATCATAAAGTGTTGTCAACGTGAAGGAAACCACTTTTGAACGCTCTGCCACCACCCTTATTTGTGGCAATCATGCAAATCACTGCAAACTGGCCTGAAACCTGAGTTCCTTTGGGTTTCAGGGGAGCTACAGCAGTGGTGGGCACAAAAGGAAGGAGAAACAGCATCTGATAAATGTTTCTGTGAGCATTTATCCCTGCCAAGGCAGAAAAAAGTACACGAGTGGTGTTGCACCTACAGTGCTGGGATATATGAGTCTCTGAAATGGTGATCTCTATCTCAAAAACTATTTAAGCAGCCTCTGATAGGGCAGCCAGTGTGGTTATAAGGCTTTCTTTCCCAGAGTGATAGAGCACAGTAAAATACCTTTTAAAACAAAGTGGATGTTATTGCTGACCAGATTCTGACTCTGGGGAATTTATTGTGCTCTATCTTCGCACGAGTTCTCCATCCTTCTCTACTTTTCCTTGTGTGGAACGTGTTTATCAGCCACAAAAGGGATTGTAGTTTTTCCTTTTCATGAACAAGGTTCCTAGAATTCGACGGGTGCAGCTGAAGGATGGTGGCAAGAACCTAAAACTTTTATTGCCAGCATCTCATCAGTAAATGGCACTGTTTGAAATTGCTGTAGGGCTTAGGGGTTTTATATTTGGGTTGTTTTTCCAAATTCTCTAGAATAAAAAGATTTTTTTATTAATACTTTAAATAAACTTCTGGTAGTACTGCAATTCCTTTAAACAAAAAAAAAGAAGCATGGAAAATAACTCCATCAAATCAAACCATTCCAAAGTCCTCACTTTCTCCTCCTCCAGAGATGCTCTGGTGTGACAGGCTGACCTCCCCTACCTAAGATTGGATATATTGATCCAGAAACTGCTCTTATCAACTATGACTGCTGCTGAGATTTTGTGGGCACGTTATTTCTGCTGAGAATTGAACTTTTGTCTCCCAGGCAGCATTTCCAGACCCCT
>WBNQ01085309.1:0-11174 GCA_013401375.1 Spizella passerina
GTGGCTTTATGGGTTTTTATGAGACAGCTTTCCCTCCTTTATAACTGCCCATTTTGTAGCTCTTGGAAGTAACTGTGTGTCTGGTGAAAGACTAATTAATCCATGCTGATGAATACAGATCTGCCTCTGTCTGAGCTGCACGGGGAGTCACGTTCCTCGAATTTCCTGTATTAATTATGGAAAAAATGGGTCGGAAGCCATTTGAGAATAGATCCTCTGGTGTTTATATTTCAAGAAAGACAAATATAATAATGTAAAATTTATTACTCTGGGATTGATCTCAGCTTATAGCCCGACCTCCCACTAACTATTAAAAGCTAGAAATGAAGCAGTTGTTGGAAACAGCCCTCCTTACTATCAGTTTTGGGGAAACAACAGAGGAAGCCTAATTCACTTGGCTCATAAAGGCTTTTATGCTGTCTGACAAACCTCATAATGTCTCTGCTGCTCTTTCAGAGCATTGTCACGAAACCCCAGCCATCTCCCTTAGCTTGTGGCACTGTTTTGTTTGGGGTTTATCATCTCCAGAGAATTGAAAGCAGCGGAATTATAATGTCAAGAATAGCAATGCCATCAGCACAGTACTTGTAAGCAGGCAACTTTGTAACATGCCAGTTATATCTCTCAGCCACAGAATTTACTGCATAATTCTTTATGCTTCTCTGCATCCACACAATGCTTAGGAAAAATGTCCACACAGCTCTTTGAAATTCTTACCCATGAAAGCATGGTTCCCATTGTAACAAAACGCCAGTGGTCAAGATACTGTAATGTTTTTTAATGGCCTGGGTCTCTGAAGCCCTACTTGTTTGCAAAATTCATCTTTATGAAATAGTGCATTCATTTCAGCACAGTCTGGCAGCAACTCAAGGACATCTGCTTACCTCTACAGTATTAAGCAGATAAATATTTTTTTTAGAACCCATTCACTGTATTTATTATTGTTTATGACTGCAAAGCTTTTCAATATTTATTGCTCTGAAGTCACATTTGAGGTAGCTTAATAGTTTGCTCAAATCAACAGCTTTCTGCCTCCCCCATGTTCATTCCAATTTTGAGTTTAAGGTATATTGCACTGAAGGGTAATGTACATTATTCCATTTATCCCATATAATATAAGTAGCATAATGTTTATTTTCAACATTCACATCAGGTTTCAGGTGCTGATCAAGTGAATGCAATGGTTTGATTGAGCTCTGGACCCTCATAAACCATGATTCCATCACACTCTGTGACTGAAAACTGAAGGCTGAAGTCTGTAAAGTTCAGTAATGAAAACTATTAGCTGCACTTTCATTAATAGAAAAGCAATTTTTAACTATCATTAAAAATACGATGGGTAAGGAGTGCTCAGAACAAGAAATTACCCAATAATGTAATTTTCTTCTTTCTGTATCTTATCAGTATTTCATTCTGGGATACAATGTGAACCCCCTTGTTCCCATTGGTAAGTAATTACTTGCATTGATAAACCTGCTGAATCCAGTGAGACTATTTGTGCAGGCTACTAATAATTACCAAGAATGAAGAATTAACAATATGAAAACATATACCCACATGATTGTCCAAGCATCTATATGAAGGCATTAATTATATTTCCTATGTTCAGAGGAGCATATAAATCTCCATTAATACTCATTTTTACATATTCATCTATGTATTTTCAGTCTGCACAAGCTGAAGTCCAGAAAAACACACAACATTTCTGTACGTACATTTGTACAGATTTTCCAAGGTCAGTAAAGGAAGGAGTGCTTCAAGCCAAAACCATGATATGCCAGGGGAAGAGAGGGAGAAGTGGAGGTTTCAAAATAGTCCACTTGGTGGATTAAAACACAACTCTTCTGTATTACTTCTTCTAAGACTTTGATTAATTATTCACACAGGAGAGAGAATATATGCCAGAGGTTTGAGATGAGGAGGGGATGGCCATTAAGGTTAACCATGGGAAGGACATGGAAAGAGCTGCTGGAAGAAGCATTTCAAACTAAAGACCAGATTGAACTGAATGCTTCCTGAAGGCATTCTGACACACTCTCTCCCACTAATCCGGGCAGGAGCCTGAATATGGATTGTAGCTGCTCTCCTGCAAGAGCACCATCAGGCTATTTATTAGCAGAAGAGGTGCATTGCATGGGGAAAGAGAAAATGTTGAAAGGGATTATTGCTCAGAAGAGCTTGACCCACAAGGGTAGGAATGGTAGTCTTATTTTCTGGCCAGGGTCTCTTAGATTTGTGGGTAATAGGGACTAGGAGAATATTGATGGTGCTTCTTTGACCAAGCTTGGCAAACCTTGATAAAGGTTCAAAGTTTTCCTGGAAATCGGTTGCTACTCCAAACAATTTCCAGTTAGGCCTTTGTAGCCATCTGACTGAATGCCTGGACCAGGGCTGTTACAAACAGTCTTAACATTTGTTACCTGTAAGGTCACAAGCTACACAGAATAATTCCTTAGCAATTCCATTATTTCATTCATTGATTTTCCCTTCTTCCAGAATAGCTGTAACAAAACTCACTGACCAAAGCAGCATTGACAAAGATCATTGCTGGGTTTTGTTGTTAATATTGTCATTAATGATATCATCTTCTCTCTCCAGGTAAAGATGTTGAGGCAAACAAAGCAGATAGAAAAGGTCTATCAGAGTCCTGTCAGATTTTTATGGAGCTCACCTATCACCGTGCTACAGCTGAGCTCTAAAGTTCAATGTTTCTCTGAGAGATGCTGAAGCCACATCATTCCAACACCTCAACCAACTCAATCAGCTGGAGCAATTAATTCAAAAGAACCAACAAAGCAGTACCTACTACTAATTCAAGCACAACTTTACATTGCATTACAGAACTCCTCTTCCCACTAAAGTGATCCTGATTTGCTTTATCAGATCCTACAGAACTTTTCATCACCCTGCATCCAATTTTTCAGAGAGCTCCATAAACCAGTGCTGTGTGTGGCTTATTATATTCAGCCATGCCTAAGAGCTGTCTCCAGGTAAAGGTCCAAGTGAAAATTGAACCAACACAATCCCAAGTCACGCTGAGCATCCTGCCCTTTCCAGTGGCATTTGTTGAAGATTCAGGGTACTAAAACAGAAGCAAAGCTTTTTCCTCAGACCACAGGAAAAAACTCTAAGAAAACCACTCCTTTTTCTACTTCTCCTCTCTTCCACTCTATGGCATTGGTATTTGGACAGTTGTTTATGTTTTACCTTCCATGCATAATAAAGTGGGTGAAAAAATACTCCCTTCCTGTTCCAAAAGTTTTTGTTATTTAAATTCACCAGTTGCTATCAAGCTCTATTGATAAATAGGGTCAGTAAGTGACAAACAACTAAAATTTGTGAGTAACAATGGCTCGACAAACGTGTATCTATAGCATCATTCTTAGCATCATAAATGACATAGTTATAACAAAAAATTTCAAAGAATTTAAGCAATTTTCCTACTAGAGTGATTTTAATATTTTAAATCAAGTAGCATCTTACACCTCAGATGACCCCATTGATTGACATTAGATCACTTAACTGGAGTAAAGTGCTACTCAGTTTGAGTAGGGACATTGAACTAAGAGCCTCCAGTTGTGTCAATGAAAAATGAATATAATTTTGAGAAGGACCTTAGCTAAGCAAGAGGTTGCTGAAAGGACTCCTAAGAGAATAGAAATAAGGAGTATCTGTTCATCTGACTTATTACCAAAACATGACTTGATTAAGTGACTGTCAATGGACTTGTTAGTATTATGGCACTGATTCTGTAAAATTATTTTTATTAGCTTTGATACATCCACAGGAAAAAAGTTCTGTGGTTTGTTGAACTCATAAATATGTTCACTTACACCAAAAAAAAAAATCACTATTTATTTTATGAAAGGATACAGTCTAACACAAATCTGACTCAGAGTGAGAAAAGAAAATTATTGTTCTTCTCCAGATTCTCTCAGTTTAAAAATTTTATGGGCTGCCTATTACCTATCAATTTTCCAGTATGGATGCTGTTTAAAATCAATTTGAAACATTTCTGTACGAAATGTAAGGTAAGTAATTCCCCATTAGGGCCTTGGACATTTATGCAATGTAAATGGGTGGAAAATGATATATTTGGGAAATTTAAAGCCTGCTTTAAATGTCATATTGCACTCCACATAAAACATTTTAATCCATTAAAACTGTATTATAGTTAACAAGGATACAACATGTCTGATTCTTAAAGCTTGCCAAAAAGTCAGATGGAAATTAAAAGCCAAGCGTCTATAAATAAGGGAAGGTTTTATTCCTCCTACAACCTTGTCAACATATAGTTAAAGATAAATTTCCTGAACACTGTCTACAGAAGTGGAAATTGTGTGGTTGAGAAACACATATGAGAAGGCAATTGATTGAAAAGCATTTCTGTACAGATAAAATGTAAGGGCACTGTTAAGGAAACTTCCCTGTCTGACCTTCCAGGAGCCACTCTGGAGTCACCCTCATATCCCCTGAGCTGGTATGGGAGACCCTTCCCAGCTACAGTCTCACATTTACACTAAGTCTCCTTCCCAGCTCCACACTGGGCTTCCCAGAGCTGAGTCCCAAACCTCCAGAGCCTTAAAACAGTTTAGTCATGGTGCAATAGCTAAACAACAGAATAACAAAATAAAATGACAGCTCATGCTGATGCTTTCAGCATGATCCCTTCAAGAAGGGATCCTGGGCTTTTATAACCTCACAGTCCAAGAGCACCAAACTCCATGTGGTTGGTTCCTGCTGTCACTGAGTGTCTGTTCCCCTGGCAGGGCCACAGGTCCCCAAGCCCACTTGGGCTCAGGGTTGGGTTCCAGGACCTCCCAGCCCAGCCTGCAGCTCACACTGCAGCTCCACACAGAGCTACCTGCCCTAAATGTGCCCCTCAACACCTCTGTCAGATTGAGAGTACTTGACTTTATTGACTTCAAGGACAATAGGACTACTCCAGTCTCCACACTCCTGACATCAGGAATTGTCAAGGCCTAAACTTCAATTTAGCCACAGCTGTGATCGGTTCCATTAAAATAAACTACCTGCACATGCACTCATTTGCTTCTTACGGCTTATTAGTTGTTCCAAATCCAAAGTGAACGCAGGCTGATTAGTTAAAGGGGTTTGTAACAGGATGCAGGAACTAGGACATTAGCTCAAATACTATGCAGGTTGATAGACACCAAATGTTGTCACCATCTGTTGGTGCCCTATGTGAAATCATTCAGTGGTTTCCAGTCCAGGGACTTTACAAACTCAACAGATACCTGGCAAAAGTTAAAAATTCCCTAAGCCAAGTAACTTGAGAATTTCCAAGCTTGCTGACTCAGCTGGGAAGTAAATTGAAGACAGGAACTAGGATTTTGTGGTGTTTGAGGGTCCCCAGGAAGCAGGAAGAGATGAAAATCTTGACTCCATGTTCCAGAAGGTTGATTTATTATTTTATGATATCTATTATATTAAAANTTTATAAAATATGTCAGTGACACCAAGACCAGAGTGTCTCTCACAAAAGTTGCTCTGCACAGATGTGCACAGAAGCCAAAAACCAGTAAAAAGAAAAATAAAATTAAATTTTCTTTTTATAGGTCCATCAATAGGCAATGTTCTTGTCAGAGAAATAATATTTGCAGGTCATTATTTCCTGCAAAACATTATTGCCTCACGTTATGTTTTTATACAAGCACCTACAGCAGTATCCTGATTCTCAGAAGTGCTGTTGCATTTCTGGCAACCTTTACAAATATCTCCCCTGTTCCTTAAATGGGGATCAAAACATTTGAAATAGCTAGCCTTAAGTCATTTAATAGTGTTAGAATGGACAGGAGCTTGGCTGCAAGTGCCTAGCATGCTTCTAGGATAAAGTCTTTATTTCTTATTGGCTTTCTTACTAATACAATATTCCAGCTATTCAGTCTTGCATTAACTTAGTTATTTTTAAGTGACTTTTATATTATGTTCCTTGCTAAATTGTGCATCTCCTAATTTAATCTTGAAAAATCCTTAGAGAGCTTTCAAAAGTGGCCAAAACTTCTCTTGAAAGAAAGGTATAGCATGCTGAAAATGAAAGCACTGCTAACTGCAAGCCTGCAAATGTCACTGGAAAAAGATCCACACCCAAGGATGTCAGATGCTGGACTAAGATAAGATATTGGTGTTGCTCGCAGGAGAAAGATGGCCCTGGCAACAACACAAATTACAGGGTTTGCTGAGAGGGAGTCTCTGCTGGGAACAGATAATTATATTATGGGCAATGTGCAATGAAATTCCATTTTGCTTGTTTGCCAAGGTAGTGAAGAGTAGTAAGAAGTTCTGTGGCATACATGTTTCTCCTACAAATTATTCAACTACTAATATTTAGCAGACTAAAATTTTCTTGTGGCAGTATTTCTGAATGTTTTTGAGTAGACAGACATGGACTATAGCTGGAGAAACATAGAAAGAGCACAGTTTCTTAGAGATGCTACATCCTGAAAGGCAAAAATAGGAACCATTATTCTTGTTACAAAAATGAAATCAAATGAAATGCAAGAGATGAAATCTTTGGAAAAACACCAAGCCTCCCTGAAGCACATGAATCCACCCCGAAGCAGCTGCTCAGAGGCATCTCAGAAGGAGACCTGGCACAGGGAAGGGCTGATGAGCAAGTTGCATATTGACTGTAGTCTTGTGGCATTGTACCATCTCCCTAATTCCAAACATGAACAAAACTTCAGGATATTTTAGTTTATATACAAACCAAATTTTAAAGCCAAAGTTAGTCTTCTCCAGCAATATATGCACTCAAACTTCCAAAAAAGAATCGGGTAAAAGAGGAACATGATATAAAAGTGTCTGCTTGGTTATCTCAAAAGAGCTTGAATATAAGAACCAGCAAGCAGCTACAAATGATACTTCATTTGGAGAGTTTCTGCAGTCATTATCCCAGGGATGGACTTGGAACATCAGTGTTTACTTACATTATCAAGTCTGTGCATGAAACAAACAGTGTTTAATAGGGGTACACAGAGACAGCTGTATTTATACTTGAATCTTTAAGGTTGTTAGACCATTATAATAAGAGCTAACAGGGGCCAGCCAGGTTGGGCCAATTCAATTCCTTCCCACTTCTTTCTGTTCTACTACATAATAGATTTTCAATTGAGGCCTGGCACAGAAACACTACATGCTTTGTCATTATGATAATCGCTGTCATTCTTCTTTGCAAAGTCCTTATGCTGCTGTTTGTAAGCAACAATTCTCCACCAGATTCAGAGGATAAAGAGCTGGAGTGAAAAACATGCATCTTAATGCTTTTCACTGGGTTACAGAGTTAGGTAATCAGAGGTTTAACCACTGCATTCCACAACAATGCTTGGAGAGAACTTGACAAAAGAGTTTTGGGCTCCAAAGTGTTCAATCGTCTCACCAGGGACTAACTCAAGTGCTGGCTCTGACACTCCATACCCAGAGCTATCAGCTGTAACTTAATTCACTCCTGCATGCAATAAAGGTGAGCAGTTAATCACCCTCTGAAGACTAACCCAGACTAATTAGTGCAGTGATTTTTGTGCAGGTCACTCACTTCCAAGGGTCTGGCTGGAGGAGATTATGATTGCTTTTAATACCCTCAAGTGAAGATGAGTATTCAATAGTTTGGAAAGCCTTACTTCAATACAGTACTTTATAATGACATACGCAGAGATGTCAAGAATCCTTCAAAACTCTAAGGGATACCAACACATGTGGAAAATAATTCTGTGAAGAAAGGTGTTCAGGAATAACCCATTTTTCCAATAAGCATTCTTCTAAGTTCGCTCAAAAAAAACTCAACCCAAAGTAAACCAGAACATTTCCCAAGAAAAGAAGGAGAAAACAACATTTCAAATACAGGAAACACCAGTCCTGCAGAATGAACTGCAGCAAACCAACTTGGAAGTTTTGAGGACTCCTGCACTACAGTATTTTCTCACAGCATTTCTGTAACATAAAACATATTTCTAGGTATGTTTCTGCATCTCACAAATATTGATTCCATTGGAGACACACAAATATTCAGATAGGAAATAAATGCTATTTGATTTAAAATGTATTACATCAAAATTTTAAAGTTATAAGAAGGCTCTCTGTCTATTCATGTAATGAGCATCAATCAGAAATTAAGAATCATTTAAATCCAGAAGGTTTTGTTCATATTGTGTTTAGCTCTCAAAGGACACTACCTACTCACATGCTGGAGTCTCAGTAAGGAGGCTATTCAATGAGAGGCTGGCTTTGTGATGATCTTGCCAGCATTTGTAATAACAATGCAACCTAAACACTGCAATTAAACAGAGTAGTATTTTTGGAATACCCTGCTGTTCTAAAGTGCATTGTGAATATTAACATATTCCAGTAAATTAGTTTGCTCTCATTATCATAAGCAATTACTTACTGTTTAGATGCTGCTGATATTAAATTGGCAAGCAATTTGCAAGAACTAATACATAGCATAAAAAACTTTTCAAAATCCTAACCCTATGAAAAGACAAGTGTTTCTAGTAACACAGTCCCTTACATACAGATGTCTCTCTCTAAAAATTCTGTGTATCTCTTTCTATCAGTTATCTTTTTTCAGCAGCAAGTGGATAAGTAACTACCTGAGGCTCTGTGACAAACTCTTTATAAACTTGGTTTTGATTCTGTGGAGTAAATCATAAATACCTCAGGCCAAGTGTGACAGTAACATCTCATTCACATCGGAAAAAGAAAGTGCTTTCATGCTCATTTTTGAAAATAATAGTTTAGAAAATATATCAATGTGAAGTTCAGTTCCTTGCTCTCAAAGCTATTACTTTCCTGATACAACACTGTCAGATGGTGAGGGTAAATCAACACCTTTGTCCTCAAGATACAGCCAGGAACAGAACAAGGCATGGAGAGCCTGTCCTGCTTTTAGCAATAATGACACCATAAGCCTATTTCTCTTCAGTCCAAGGAAGCAGTAATCCCAAAGGCAATAACCTCTAAACTAAAACCCCAAGTTAGGAAAGAACCAGGACTACTTTTCTGAAGGACACTTAGAGAATGTGACAGACATTCCTTGCCCGGTTTGTTCTGCTTCCCCACAGAAAACGCACAGATCAGGTAGCACAAGTCAAACATAACGCAAAGAGCTTTGTGGGGAGCCTAAAACAGAAGGAACAATTTGCTTTGTTCCTCAGCTTGCATCTTGGCCCTAAGTTTCAAATGAGAAGGATTGCATGTCTTTTGGCTCACATGGCACCGCTGCTCAGGCTGCTGCACATGCAGAGATCATGCCAGTGCACAACCAAGGATGGGAGCCAGAGGAGAGGCTGTGGAATAGCTATGCTCTGGTGCACTTTGTGCCTAAGTCTAGTTGGCAAGTTGAACCCAACAATCTTAGAGGTCTTTTCCAACCTGAATGATTCTGTGAATAGGTTATGCCTCCCCCTGAGTCAGCCTGGACAGCCGAGGAGCAAAGATCCAGCAGTGCCATCAGCCCTCAAGCACCTCAAGCTGTCCCTACAGATCCAGGATGGGCAGGTTGCTCCTGGCGAGCTGAAAGACCTCAGTATGCCCAAGTATGGTTTCATTTCCATGTTTCACTCACTAATCCTGATCTGGTAGGATCAAACACCTATTGAAATCACACCCTCAGCTGAGGGTATGAGGCTACAAACCACTTGTATGGGTATTGTGCATAGCTGTTTATGCAAAATTGCCTTTAATGCAACTGTGCACCTTAATGGGGACCTTGGGAATCCAGCATAACACAAACAAACCACAGTAGTTTAAGCAATTCCCAGAATACGATTCTAAAAGTGTAACTTGTGATTTTAGGTCTCAATCTTTCAGGCTTTGTTTCAGTCTGGAACCAATTACTATAACCATCTTATCTTGCAGAATGCACAAGACTGTAATAGAAACCCTAATGCAGCCTTAACTCCAGGAGCTCAATGGTCCCTGTCTGCTGTGCTCAACTTTGTACTCTGCTGTTATAGATTATTGGGTTGAAAATATCTTTGCTAAAATTAGGCATAACTTTTAAAATCATTTAGTCCGTTATTAAATATATTTTCTCTTCTTCAAAGCTAGAGCAATTTAGCATCTTTTTGTCAATCTCTTTTAAAAATGATACGTTACTAAATGATTATTTTTTAAATCAAACCTTCCAATTAACTTTGTGAAGAAAAAACGCAGATTTTTGTAGGTAAAAATGATGTGTGCCTTGGTCTCTGAAACAAAGTAATGAAGTTCTCATCTGATTAGCAAACACCATGTTTTGTACTTATTGACCTTCAGTAGAAAAAAATAAATCAGCAACTGTCTGTAATGAGAGTAGGGCTTCAGTCACTTCATATTTCCCTTTTCATCAATCCTCCATTCCCTTCTTCTCCTAATCCTAATCTGCAAGAATTCTGACAAATTATTTGGTTTTTAACAGTGTTGTAGCAATCATGAGCAGGTCTCAGAGAGCTGGGGACATGTCTCCAAATTATTCTCCTTCTGCTTGGAGGAAAAAAATACCNNNNTAAACCTCCTTAATGTTTGTAGACCCAAACATGGCTTTTTCATACCTACATTACACAGAATCTTAGCAGTGGTGAAAAATGTCGTGTTTCATGAACATGACTTTTCACAGGACAGGATTCCTCCCTCTAGCCTCATAATTTAATAATATCAAAAACTGAGGGAATCTGAACTTTTACTAAGAAAGAGTAGATTGTTAGAACTAACAGCCGAAATTAGAATTTGCATATGTGACCCTAAATACCCTAAAGCTACCTCAAAAAATAAAGAGGAACTCCCAACTTACAAATTCAAATAGGAAGGTACTTTTATATTCCATAGCAGCTTTTCATCCTCTCTCAAACTTCATCTTGCATGTGAGCACTTCCCTACACAGATCAGGTGTGGTTTGAGGGAAAGCTGAGGGTACACATTCCACAAATAAAGGAAAAACACAGAAAAAGCTTTGGATTAGAATTACACTGTCCCTCCAAGAATGAACCTGACACTTACGAAAGAGTCACAAGAGGGCACAAGCAAGGAAGAGGATGTTATGAAGTAATTAATGCTGCCTTGTGAGCCTCTTTATGCTCATGCAAACAAATATCTTCAAAAGATTTTGGACCAAAAGAGCAAATCTTGCTGTAAATTGTTGTGCTGCTGCCTGGAGAAGTGTGTTTCCAGCACCCTAT
>WBNQ01085324.1:4446-17834 GCA_013401375.1 Spizella passerina
TTTACAAAGAAAAAACAGAGGGTTGTTTTTTTCCATAAAACTATTTCTAGACATTTCTCCTCATAAACTCCAGTTTTCACAACTTCTTGATTGGCATTTGACCTTCAGCATTCCAAAGTGTAAAACTTCTGCTTCATGCACATGATCCTGATTGGTTCTTATGAAATTTAATATAGGCTTATCCTGAAGCATTTGATTTAACATTTCTGTGTGAGTTGCATCCACTGTTCAGTGAAATTAACTTATCTGCATTTGGAAGCTAGTAAGCACCACACACTCAGAAAGGTCTTGAAAACTTCTTGTGATTTGTCATCATGTATTTAGGTCACTGTAATAAATTCTTTTTAAAAAAAATTAGAAGCCAAATTGCATTACCTGAAACATTTCAGAAAAATAAGCACTTGGAAGAAAATAATTTTTGCTTGGATAAGAACTAACTAATATACTGGAAAAATTACTAGAAATAGAGAACACATATTTTCCTTTGTTACCTAATATATATACCACATATAACCCTTTGTTACCTAATCACTTAGTAACAGAAGTAGTGCTCTGACACTACTGTAGTCACAATGGTGTCAGATCATATAATTTCTTTAACATTTCTCTATTCCTATTTCAGAGGATGCATACATTCATCAAAAAAATCCTGTAAGCATTCAAGGTTTTTTATTATCGTCACTATCCTTCATCTTTTAGTATGAACACCACAATTTTTTTTACATTATTGAAGGTTTTATTACATCTTGATGGAAACAAATGGAACAGTTTATAAGCTACAAGATTTTTGTGGAGCATTGTGAAAACAGAAAAGAGTAGAATCAAATCTAGCTTTGTTGGGAAATAAAAAATTTTAAAATGTCTCATTATTTTTCTCTAGGTCTTTATGTTCTTTCTCTTTATAGGACATTTTCCTAAATTTTTTTAATTTATGGAGTCAGTATTTTGTAAATCATAAAGATTATTCTTGTATATAAAATGAAATATTTTATTTATTAGACTTAAGAAGTCCCAGTAAGGTCAATGAAAATAAAGTTTACTCTCAGCACAACCATCAGTTTCTGAAACAAACAGAAACATCAATAGCTTTCTTCACCTAATCAATGCAGACAGATTGATTTTTCAGAAGGCAGACTATTATGTATGTCTGAGTACCATGACCTTTCAAATTTTACCAACAATATTCTTCATGTAAATTGATCTGCCTTATACCATGGGAGCCAGGGATGCAGAACTGCCAAAAGCATTCACTTCCACTTAGTTAGCTGGAAATATTACTTAGGAAAAAGCACCTTCTTCAATCATGGTGTGCCGTGTGATGAGTTGTAAATGTCTAAGACAATTCAGAACTGCAGATACCTTTACACCCAGTAATCATAAAACCACAAGAGTGTGAATGTAGAGTAATTGATTTAAACTTATCAGTTCTAGGCCATTAGACTTGGTAAAAGGTATTTCCACTCAACTATACAGGAGCTCATTACAGTCATTTCCATTTGAAGGTCAGCCATCACCAGTGTTGACCTTCAACATGACATAAAAGTTATTAATTGATTAGTTTACCAGAACAACGAACAACCACAAAAAAATAACAAAAAAACCAAAACACACACAAAAAAAAAACCCAACCCCAAAAACAAACTACCAAAACAAATCAAAAATCCCATCCACAAATAAACACACAAACCCAAAAAATTCATAAAAACAAAACCAAAAAAAATCAAACTCACATTTAATCAATCTGAACAGAAGAAACGTATTCTTTTGGTGAATCTGGCTGGGCTGAAATTATCCCTGCTCAACAGTTCTACAGCCTCTTAGCCAAGTTCTAATTCGGATACAGTGATGCTAAGTGATGGACAGTGGGGCTCCAAGGGCAGAGGATGGGCTGCCTGGGATTTGGGCCAATTTAGAGGCAGTATAGCTGAGGGCATGCCCCTGCTCCCGTTTTAGAAAGGACCTTAAATAAAGCTTGGACAAAATGCTCCGCTGGAAACCAAAAGTGCTGCTCAGCCCCTGGCTCTGTTTCCCTTAGGGAATGGGTGCCCCTCTGACATATTGGGGTAGAAGTTAACATACTGGTTTTGATGCTGACACTGAAATTACAGTAGTGCAACAGAAGAGGAATTCTGGATTCTAAATACTTACAGCCATTACAACACTGGCAAAAAAAAGCAGTCTCCACAGACTAATCACTTGCAAAATTACAAGGACCTCTTGAAAACTCTAGGACAGAAAAATGTTTCCTAAGATAACATTTGTAAGGGTTTCTAAAACCTGCTTAAGCATGCTGTAAAACAGTCTGTTAAATATCTGGCACTAAAGAAATTGCATCTTCCAACAGGTCTGCAACTCATTTGTATTACAAATTTGGTAATATGAAAATAAATATCCTTGGTAAAATGTATGGCTGAGAGTAAGGATTTATTATTTTATCTAAGAATTCCTGCTAAATGACTACATGATTGATATTTCTTCATGTAGATAATAGGTAAAATAATGTTGAAGACTATTTATTTTCCTTTGCAATTATGTTATATGTCAACACAGCTTGAGAATGTCTTGAAATTGTTTTTTAACACATTCACTTCCCAACTATAATTAAACAAAGGTACTAGAAATATTAGAGGTTTTTCCCTTACAATAAAAAAAAAAGAAAAGGAAATTCTTTGCAAAAAAAAATGTTTTTGCAATAAGAAGTGCAGTTTCAGACTATAACAAAAGAACATCCTTAGTATCATCAAGTAAAAATAAAATTCTGGTCAAAGCATCTTAAAAAAGAAGAAAAAGAACAAAAAGACGGGAAAAAAGGAATTTGCCTTTAGGTAGAGAAATAACTTTGGTTGTCTTAATAAACTATTATTTTCCTTCACCACAAATTTTCTGGATCAGAGAAAGGCAAAGACATCAATATTCCAAAATGGAGAAAAGCAAAGCATATGGGAAGAGACAAGGTCAGATAAGAGGTGTTCGGATCCATAGATAAGTATTTATGCTGTTAGAGGACTACCTGTCTTCATTGAATCTTGACAAAATTATCTTAAATAATAACAAAATCAAAGCTGTTATTTCTGTTCTCTTATTTGGCACAGGACTAAATTTTTATTAAATTCTTAAGCCTCAAAGTATTGGGATTTTTTTTTTAAATAAGGTCTAATGAAGAAATACTAGATTATTTCCACTATTTCCAATTAGATTTAGATTACTTTTCCCCTTTAATTATAGAGTAATAGGATGGTTTGGGTTGGAAGGAACCTTAAACATCATGTGATTCCAAATCCCTGCCATAGACAGAGACATCCTTCACCAGACCAGGTGGCCCAGAGCCCTATCCAACCTGGCCTTGAACATTTCTGGGGATGGGGCAACCACAATTTCTCTGGGCAGCCTGTTCCATGCCTTACCAGCCACACAATAAAGAATTGCTTCCTAATATCTAATCCAAACCTACTCTTCCAGTTTGAAGCCATTCCGCTTTTGTCTGTCACTACACATCCTCGTAGAAAGTCCTTTTCTGTCTCCCCACCTTAGATACTGGAAGGCTGCAAGCAGGCACCCCTGAGCCCACTCTTTTCCAGCTCTGAACAAACTCTGCTCTCTCAGCCATGCCTCCTATAGAAGAGGAGCTCCATCCCTCTGATCGTGGTGGCGTGGCCTGGACTTGCTCCAACAGCTCAATGTCTTTCTCGTGTTGAGGACCCCAGAGCTGGATGCAGCACTCCAGAGGGATCTCACCAGAGCAGAGCGGGGCAGAGCAGAGGGGCAGAGTCCTCTCCCTTGCTGTGCTGCCCGTGCTGCTTTGGATGTAGCACATTTGGCTTTCTGGGATGCAGGAGCACATTGCTGGGTTATGTCCAGCCTCTCATCCAGCAGCAGCCCCAAGTCCTTCTCACAGGGCTGTTCTCAGTCTGTTCATCCCACAGCCTGTGTTGATACTGGGGTTATCCTGACCCGGTGCAGCACTTCACACTTAGTCTTGTGAAATGTCATGAGATTTGCATCGTCCCACTTCTTGAGCTGTATATACTGGGATAAATAAGTAAAAGAGGAAGGGAGGAAGGGATAAATGAGTAAGAGAGGAAGGGAGGAGGAGGGGGAGGGAGGGAAGAAGGAAAAGGAAAGAAAGAAGGAATAGGAAACATTATGAAGGTTTACATAGAGACATATTAATACACAAACTTGGGTAAAAAGGTTAGAAAGTTAGAGCAGATCAGGGACAGCTGAGCCGTGACATCTTCAATGAACACAATAACCCCAGACAGCTGTTCTGAAAGCAATGGGTTATGCATAGCACAGCAAGGCAAAGCACAAGATATTCCAAACATCTACTGCTGACTGTTTAAAGAACTGAAATTTCCAAATGTCAAAAATGTTCAAATCCATGAGCACAGTTTTGAGACAGATACTGCTGAGGAACAATGTCTTTTGTTCTTTTTCCAAGACTGTTAAAAGATGTCCCAAATTGAAGGCTGAATTAGCCTCTCTTTACTTTTTAATATTTTTTTAACTTTTTCTTAAAAAGTAATTTGAATCACAGAATATCCTGAGTTAGAAGGCCCCCACAAAGATAAGTCCAGCTCCTTTTCCTGTAACAAGTGAATTTGAAAGTCTGCTACTTCAAAGAAGCTGGAATTTAATCAGAGGAAGTATTTTAAAATATTCAGTAACTGTAGCAAGTACCTTGCCAACCGAGACAAGCTTTCAGATATTTCACACAGGGCCAAAATTTCTATGTAACTGAAAAGATTAATCACTGATTAATCAGATTTGACAGGCCGGATTCAAAGGAATGAAACATGAACAGAGCATTGGCACACTTGGACGCACATTTTCCCCTTTACCAAATGACAACTTAATCATGAGACAAGAGAAAAAAAAAAACAAGTAAAATTCCTGACCTTCTATCAACAGCAATAATGTTAAGAAAAATATTTTAGGAATTAATAAAATGGGAGGAAAAAGAGAACTAAAGACTGGAATTTTATCTTCATACAGATTTTGGGAACAATATGAAAGCATCTTCAAGTCTGACAATAGAGCAGAAGAAAGTTAAATCAATGTCACATATATATATTCTGGGATAGGGTTTACTGTGGTTATTTCATAAGGGAACTATATAAAATATTATATCACGTGAATAGCATAATTATCTTTTTACAAGGGAGAAAAATAGATCTTAAAATCTGGCAATGCTTTTATAAAGATAACTAAGAGAAGCCAAATTGGATAGGAGGAACAACTTACAGAAATTATAAAAATTATTATTAATCCTTTTTCCAAGAAATCAGCAGCAAGAAACCTCATAGTTTATTGACAATTACATAAACAATATCAAAAATTAAGGAAACAAGAAATCTACTTGAGTTTCCTCTGAATTCACATAGGAGAAGCATGGAAATAAATAATTCATATTTTTCCATATTTTATATATATGTATGGGTTACATCAGAGGATCTATCTCAAACTGAACACTGTCATAAATCAAGGAGACAAAATGGGTCATTAAAAAGTCCTGGGATATCCGACATTAAAGAATTCAAAAAGCCTAGGAAACAGCTAACACAAGGACAATTTTTAAAATGCTTCAAGAGGATATAAAAAAGCCCAGAAAGAACTGATATTGATATTCTTAGTTACAAATAAGATAAGGCATGGGCAAATATGATTTATTGAGGAAGAATCAAAACAATTTTTATTCAAAAAATCTTCGGGCTTACTAACTTATGCCAGTTTTCTGAATGAGTCAATAAACTGACTCTGATGGATCAGAGGTCTTGGCAGCCCTTCAAATGTCATTTCACAAAGATCTTCCACAATGATTCTTAGAGAAACTTAGCTGACATAAAAAAATGCCCTTACATACAGGAATACCCAGTTACTAAATTAGGAAAAAATAAGTGAGAAGGGAAAGAAGAGAGGAATAATTGAGCAGTTTCCATGGTGTTGGAAGATCATATCAGTGATGGTGTGAAGAAAGAGGGAACTGAATTAATTTTCTGTTTCAGTATCATGAAAATGTAAAAGTAGATGTAAAGCAAACAGTGTAAATATTTTACTAATGTGCAGCTAAATTTACCATTTTTCATGGCAGGGCATAGTGGATGTTAAAAATTAACATGTGTTCCAAAATAATTTATAAAAATTACCAAAAAATTCAATAAGAAGCTGAAAAACAGAGTTGAAATGCACTGATCTCATTCTGGAAACTTCTCAGACATGAGTTGCTAAGAGCCCATGACAGTTCTCTGAGTCAGTATTCCTGTGCTGCTCTTAGTAAGTATTCTGTACATACTCATTTTTGGTCAATGTCAGAAATGGGATACAGGGCTAGATGAACTTTTATTCTGATGGCCTGCAAATACTCTCATGCTACTCTGCAAAAAAAAAAAAAAAAAATTTAACTGACTTTTCTAAAGCAAGCTTTCCCTACTGACTGGAAAAAACAGGGAGGGAGGTCGTGCAACAGAGTTGGGAAACTACAGAACAGTACTAAAGGTATTATCCTTAAGTGAAATAAAAGTAAAATAAAGTGAAATAAAAGTCAAATAAACATTTTTCTAAAAAGAAAGAATAAATACAAAATAGCTAATTATACACATGCATCAAAAAAACATAGCTTTTCTGGTTTCCACCATCACAATAAAATGTGTAATTAAAAATATTTATAAGAGCTTTGAAAAATGTATCATTACAATTTACAGGCCCATTCAAGAAATTAGAAAATGGATGATAAAATAATAAAATTAAATTAAAAATTTGAGTCATACTAATGCTCTTAAAGTTGTATCACTAGTCAAATACAAAGGAGAGAATAATTTTTAAATCTGCTCTTGAACTTTCAGCTTTTCTTGTCAGGAATTCTGAATTTAATGTCTTTGAAACTGGAAACTTGTCAGAAAAGTACAGTGCTGAGTGTTGATCCATAACAGTTTGTAATCCAGTAATTTTTTTCCTCTGTCTTTTATTAAATATCAGCATAATTTGCTAGAGGAAACATACCTGTAAAGCTCTATTTTTCTTAGTTTTAGCTGTACAATTTAGACAATTTTCTAAGGAATTGAAATGAGCATTTCACCAGAAAGTAATTAGAAAACAAACATATAATAACAACAGTACTCCATGTTGTAATTCTGACAAATTATATTGTTTTAGAAAGCAATTTAGGGAGCAAATTGTGCAGCCTGTACTGTTTTATCATTGCAACAATCAGCCCCAGTGGTTTTTGTTGGAACAAATCTATTTCTCCAGTGGATGAACAGTGCTACATGAATGTCAAAGGGTTTAACAATATTACCATAATTACATCTCTTCTCGAGTTTTGTTCTGATGAAGAGTAAAAAATAAATACAACTCAGTCCTAGAGATCTGTGACACAAAACCAGGAATTAAACATATAGCAATTAATATAACCCTTAAGCATTTAAATTCCTCTCTTATAATCCAGGCAAATCATAAAACTCCTCCTCTGTACTGTGGTGCCTTCTCAAAACGCATCTGTCACTCCCCAGGCACTCAGAGACCCTGCAGACAGATCACATCTACACACTCTGAATGTGCTCATTATTGACAAGGAAGCAGTTTGCAATTCCTTCCACATTTGGCCCTACTCACACCCCAAATTCAGCACAGCAGAAGTTGATAAACAGACCAGAGCAGCAAAAGTTAACATAAACATAACAAAACAGAAACACAGGAGTCAAGATTTTCCTGCTCCTGTGGCCCTTAATCCACATGTGGCATTAGGCCATCCCAAAAACCTCAATGCTCCAGCCATGTCCACTCTCTCAGGGCTTAGAGCAAGGACTGTCCATACCTGAAGCAGAAATTCCCACATGGTTTCCTTTAGAAAGAATTAATGTGCACAAAATCAGTCCAAATTAAAGCAATACCAATTTAAGTGGGGATGATGAAAGAATTTGCCTTAAAGTCACATTATGTCTTCTAACCAAAATGTAAAGGTATGTTTATGCAGCTGCAGCAGTTTACATCTTATCTTGCTCAATTTATTTTTCTTGACTACTTAAATTTGATTTTTCAACTGAATTTGCAAAGGCTGTTTTAATTAATAACTTGTGATACATTTCTGTGCAGCTCAGAGTAATAAGACTGTCTCTCATCAAAAGTGTGCTACTTTAGTGGTCTAGCCTTTATTAAAAAATAAATCTGAAGTGAATACAGTTGTGTTATAACATCTTCTTTAGAGATGTGCAGAGATGGAGGATTTTTGTCTTGGATTTTTTCTTAATTTGATTTTTCTAGATCTTAAAAAAAAGGGAATATTTGAACTTTGATTTCTTCCTCAACTACAAAGATAGATTTAAGGAGCAGAAATTTCATCTTATAGCCTTTACTAGTTTTGTTTTGGTTTTTTAGCTAAAGTAAGGAAGAATGTCATTCACATTGTTCCTATTCCTACACCAAAACTTTGTAACCATAAAAATTAGAGTGATACTGTTAGGAAGACTTCATGGCTAAGGAAGACTTCATGGCTACAACAGATGAATTATTTTCTGCATATAAGAAAACCATCATTAAATACCTCATATATTTAGAAAGAAGAAATACCCCTTTCACTTCTAAGGGAGGAAAGGAAAAGGTCTAAGGTAAGGGCAAGAGTGGATAGTGTTTCTGTATTTTACGAATACAAGGAAAATCAACCTCAATGAAGTTGCATCATTAAAAGTAACTTTTGCCTGTGAAATGTGAGGAGCAAACCCACCTCTGACACTATGATGGGATGACCTGGACAGAATTCCAGATACCCACCCAGCTGCTCTCTCACACCTTTCCTCTCCAGGACAGGAGTGGAGGGGAAGAGAGCAGGTTTCATGGATTGAGATAAAGTTACCTCACAAAAATAGACTTGACTAGGGTAAAATTAAATATATTACCTGTTAAAAATAGAGTAGAATAGTTAAAAACAAAGAAAAACCTAAAATCTACCTTCCTTCTCACCCTTCCTCTCAGGCTCAACATCACTTCTGTACTCATTTTCTACACTACCTCATCTGTCTATGCACAGAAGGGGAATGTCAGGACACATTCTTCTCTCTGTTCCTCCTTCCTCCTCACATGTTCCCCTGTATCAGAGTGAGGGGTGTCACTCCCATGGGATACAATCCTTCACAAACTGCTCAAGCGTGGCTTCTTCCTGCAGGCCACACAGTTCCTCAAGGACTGGTTGAGGATGGGAGCTTTCCATGCAGAAAGACTTTTAAGGAAGATTATTCCAGAGTGGGACCCCCAGGGTCTGAGATTCCTGCCAGGAGCCTGCTCCTGCACGTGCATTTTCCTTCAGAGCACAGGATCCAGCTGAGGGTCATGCATGGGCAGTAAGATGGCATTTGCTCCACCATGGACCTCCAGGGGCTGCAGGAACACAGCTGCCTCACCTAGGTCTGCACCATGGGCTGCAGGGGAATCCATCCTCTGGCTGCCAGAGCACTGCTCCCCTTCCTGCTTCACCGACCTTGGTGTCTGCAGGCTTGTTTCTCTCACAATGGCCCAACTTTGGCCAGTGGGTTTCCTTTGGAGCCACTTGGAGCTGCTTGTGTCTGGCATGGGGGAGCTCCTAAGCTCCTCTCACAAACCCCACAGATATATGGGTGTTTTTGCTAACAACATAATAACCTTATCATACTACAGATAGAAATCAAACTTAAAATAAAAATTATTTCATGCATCCACAAGCTCCACAGCTCAATATTCAGGTCCACTGAATATTCCATTAATTTAACATGTCCATGAATATATTCCATTAATTTAATATTTCATAGCCAGCTATTTACCATAATCATTAGAGATAATACAAAGGAATCTTGAATATTCCTCAAAATTAATTTATAAATTTGTTTCAAGGTCATATTCACAGATGAAAGAGAAAATATTTTTCCATAAACATAATGTTTTGGGTATTGATTTATACCATCAACAAGGTGGGTTTTTTTCATGCTATCCCTTCCTAGATGAACCAGTTAGATCCATTTAATATTTGTTACCATGATATCAGTCAAATAATACATCTATTAATTTAAATGGTATTTTCCATTTCAAGAAGTATAATCAATAAAACTGCACAGCAACAATGTCTGATCCGAATTGTTTCATCAATTCTGTTCATCTTGTACAACAGAACTTAACCTTTCAAAAACTGCATGGGGAAATATTTCAAACCAACAAACTGCCAGCTAAAAATAATATTAAAGACTCACACTTTTTGAAAGACATAATTAATATTACATTTTATATTCAGAACTTCAATCTAAGTGGTTTACTACCATGAGTGGCAAGAGATTGGACAAATTCTGTGTCCTTTGGAGGTATGTATACATATTAAAGAGCAAGATAACAGTCAGCGTGAAACTGTTAAGACAAGGATATAAGGATTTAATTTCTGTGTATCCATACCATGTTTTTAGTACTATTAAAACCATTACTAAATAAAAAAATGTTGCCATTGTTTTTTTATATCCTCTACAAGTACAAATCAGTCATATATCAAATAATAACACTGAATATTGTTTTAAACAACCACAATGGATGATCCAAATAATCTCACAAATAGAGGTTTTGGAAAAAAAGTAGGATACTAGGCAACTGCATTTTGCTTTGGGATTCATTCTATGAAAAATTAGCTGTATGTCTTGTGCATACTTGTTGAATAAAGCCATAGTCATACAAATAAAGATGGACAAAGACCTTTAAATAGCTGTAGTTTCAATTTTTGCTGACCTAGTCATCTCATCACCACCCACATTACAGCAGTCATTCTTTTTTACTACTCTAACTCTGCTTATAGTGTTATTTTATTTGAACTTGAAGCTACTATCCCAGAAATAAAAGGGTCTTGAACCAGAAGTCAAAGCAATTGTTTTCAGGTTATTTATAATATTAGAGAAAATCAGAAACAGTCTCAGAATTTAGCAAGGTTCAACAGTGATATTAGGATGTGTCTACAAAGAAGTAGACAGGTTCCATCTAAATTAAGTTAGGCTAGAATCCTTGAAACAGGAACTCATTCCATTCTTAACACCTGTTTTGCATATAATAGCAGCAGCAAGGCAAATTTTCTCATTAAGGGTTTGACACAGCATTTTAATCTTATTGCTCTTTAATTTTACTCATGCTGTCAATGGGTGTTGGGTGTTACAGAAGAACTTTTGGTGATCACAGAAGTTTTTGGAGGTACCACTTCCTCTCTGCAGCCAGAGGCCAGGAGCCCGGGACACAGTGAGAAGAATGCTTAGGATTCTATGCCAGACTCTGGCTAGGAGATTTGGCTGGAAACGCTGCTGAAGACTAAAAGAGATCTCAGCCTCGGGGATGATGCAGGGCATGGTCCCCAGCCTAAATGGAGAAACACATCACGTGCTCAGTTCACAGCTCTGGAGGGAAAATGCTCCCATCAAGGTCTTGCTGTGTTCCTCTGAGGCTGGGGCAGGCAGGGGTGAAATCCTTGCCTGTAGCTGGGATCAGGAAGTTCTCTCATTAAGCTGAAAGAAGGAGCCAACAAGAACCTTGTGAAATTTAGCAGTGACGAAGTCCTACACCTGGGAAGGAAGAGTCCCTTGCAAAGACATGGTGATGTTTTTTCCAAAGCAGCTGTTGCTTAGAGACTGGCTAGGCAATCAGTCTGCTGGTGGTGTTGGTCCCTTCTTCATCACTTGTTTTTTTTTTTTCCTTCATTTCCCTTTTCCCCCTTCCCAGTTATTAATAGTCTTTATCTCAATCTGCAAGTTTTTTTCTCAATTTTGCCCCTCCAATTCTGTCGCCCAAGCCATTGATGGGGAGTGAATGAGGCTGGGTGGGAGCTTCACTGCCAGCTGGGGTCAAGCCATCACAAACCCACTGCCCAGAGTAGGTCGCACAGACCTGGATGTTTTTGAGACCTCACTAGACAAAACCCTGAATAACTCAATCTGACTTCAGAGCTGCTCTTGCTTTGAGCAGGAGCTAGGACTGAAGATCTCATGAGGTCCACTCCAGTCTGACTTGTCCTGTGATTCCATGCTTTGCAGTTGTTGTAAATCAGATATAGGGGTGCTTTACTAAAGGAGAGAGCTGATACTAACTGAGAGAGTTGATCACAGATATCTAATAATTGTCTATGCAACTAACTGTTTTTTAAAACAAACCAAACACACAAACAAGCCAGCACAGACCTACCAAGCAACAGAGATTTGAAATATAGTAATATGCCTCAGCAGATGAGCCTCTTTCTGGCCATATCTCCAACCTCAAGTTACTTGCATTACAAATAAATCAAGAAAATACTGATGTGATATGGTATGATATGATATGATATGTATATGTATATGTTATCATAAAATAAATAGTAGTAAAGAAAAGCTAAAACCCTTTGTATGTTATGTAATATATGTTAGAAAGGTAGGCTTATATGCATGAGCTTCCATTTGCTATTACTCAGTCATGATGGAAACAGAAAATTCTTATGATTACATTCAACAGCAGACATCAAGTATAAAGCCTCTCTCTCAGTCTTTCCCAAGAGAAATTACCTAGTTACTAAACCCTAAATCTAGTTACTTAGATGTCATTATTCAGCAGCAAATCCACATAAATTATTTGAAATTATTTTTTATTCAGGCAAATAAAAAAAAGTTACTGTTTCTCACTATACGACTCATAGCATCGGATATGTACATTTAGTGATTGACTGGTGGGTTTGGGGGCCTTTTTGCTTTCTCTGTTTTGAACTTTCAGAGGCTTAATGAAAGTGGGAGCCTTCTGGATTACTATTTAGTTATCAGCATTAAGAACCATAAAATAAAGGAAATATGCTCAGCCAAGGGTCTTTGAATAAATTATCAAGTCATTTTCAACAGGACAATAAATAAACAGATCTTTAGAGACACAACAAAATAAGGAATAAGTCCTTCTTTCAGTTCTCCCTTCCAAAGAAAAGATTTGATGTTCAACAAGACAGGGAAATGATTTGTCTCACAGTTTTGTTTTTGCTTTGACCTTCATCAGAACTCTGTAGCTTGCAAAGCTCACTTAATCTCTTCTGTTCCTCCCAATCTTTGCTTTTGCTTCCTAGTCTTGTTATACTTCTCATTTGTCCCTGCACATTTTAAAAATGAACAGAAAATATTTTCTGTTTCTGTACCCTACAGAAATTCTAAGCCACTGAGGTCCAATTGCTCAAGTCTGGGATGCAGTAAGGGCTGCTTTGTCTTGTATAATCTTTGCTTTATGGACACTTTTTGACACTTTGAAATAGTAATTTTGGGTGTGAATGCTCCCCAAATAATCCAACTAAGTAATACTACTAGACCATGTAAAAATAACCTTATTTTTAACCAAAACTCTACTTTGTGCATTTTAATGATCACAATTTAGGTAGTGTTGCTTTATATTTTTTTTTT
>WBNQ01085335.1:0-19712 GCA_013401375.1 Spizella passerina
TTACTGATAGTTTGTGGTGTTAAGTTCTTGAAACATAAAACCAGGACCAGGCTGTGCTTCAAGCTGAAGTGTTCAGTGCAGAGGGTCTGCAGCACTTGTCAGGGAAAATGCTGTCTTTGCTGGCACCAAAGGTTGCAGTGACTTTCTGAATGCTGTTCTACCTGACAGGCCAGCCCTGGGTTCAGCTGGTGCTTTTCTCTCTCCAAATGATGATTAGAGAATACTTTAGATAATTTAAAACACTAAAAGGCAGCTAATCCAAAAGAATTCTGTGATTCTGTGAAATATGGTTCAGAGTAGTCAGGAAATTAATCATTTGGAGAACCCCTGGCATTCTGTCTTTTGAACCTTCTCATAATTCTCTGAGTCCTGCCAGGAAATGAGAGGGGGAGATCCTAGGCTAGCTAAATTAAGAGATGACTGTGAATTTTACCCCACAGCTGAACTGCCAGTGGCAGGCAGTGTTCAATGAAGAATTGCCAGGCAGACTTGTATCTGTAATTAGCATTTCTCACCATCAAGGGCTTCTGCTGCTGGGTGGCACCAGCAAGAGCTGCTCACTCCTGGGACAGCTTTCTCCCAGCCTTCCAGGAGTCCTGGCTGGCTGTGCCTGTGCTCTGATTCCTGGCAGTGGAAGGAGAGGAGCTTTACTGGGTTTGACAAATGCAGTGTTACATGTGGGAGGTGACCTGTGCTGCACACACCTGCCCTGGGCTCAGCTTCCACCAGCGTCCTCTAAAACAGCAAATTTGGCATTTGCCAAACAGATGATTCTGTGCATTGTGTGTCTGATGCAGCAGGTTTATTTTCAGACACATCTATCAGTTTAATTTTTTATTTCTGCTGTTTAAGAAGAACCATTTAAATGGGTCTCTTGCAAGAAATTGCCTCCCTGTTAATAGCAGATTTATGGCTACTGGCCAGTACTGTCCTAATAGTGTATCCTGTTCAAAACTGGTGTTTGTGTACCCAAAAATGCTTTAAAAGCAAGTAAATTAAATACCATGTTAATATAACTGTTAGTGAAAATATCTGATCTAAAGTTTACTAATATTCAAAAGAAGCTTCTCAGAACATGGTTGAGGAAGGACTGCATAATGGCTAAATGTTTCCTGTATTTCTTTTGAAAATATCTACCTCAAACATATCTATAGTTGAATCCAGCTTGGGAAGACTTGTAAAGTCATATTAGTGTATGAGAAGAAACACAAAAGTTGGATTACTTACTTAAGCTGTTGTTTGTGCTGTCCAGGTAACATTCTTTTAACACATGAAAATTAAATCTGCAGTTCTAGATTTAAGCTTGTGTGGCCCAAAACAATTCACATACATTTCAGTTATTGCAGAGGAAGTAAAACCTTCCTCTCTAAAAATTTTGAGAGTAACCAGTATCCTCATCTTTCCAGAGAATTCTTCTTTAATGTAAAAAGAAGATAAAATTCACAGATTTGCAGATGCTGGGGGCTCTCCCTAAGCCCTTACAGTGCTCAGTTCTGTACTTCAGCACTTCACCAGGTGCCTGTGAGGTTCATTTGCCTGCTGGCTTGTGGAGTTTCTTGTCCATGTGTCTCCTGTATGAACAATTCCTGGAGATCAAAAGCTTTTGCAGAGAACAACCACGAGCAGCTCCTTGCTCAAATACTGCCCTCAGTCCTCTATCCTGTTCCCATTCCAATTACAGCCCCAAAACTGCCAAGCAGGAGTGGGAGTTCATACAAATATTTGTAGGGCTGTGAATTGCGCTGTGCTGGGGAAGCTCTGGGTGGGTTTTCACGGCCACACTGTGCTTGCAGGAGCAGGTGCCCGTGCCTGTGTACCACCCCACGCCCAGCCAGACGCGGCTGGCCACGCAGCTGACGGAGGAGGAGCAGATCCGGATCGCGCAGCGCATCGGCCTCATCCAGCACCTGCCCAAGGGCGTCTACGACCCCGGCAGGGACGGCTCCGAGAAGAAGATCCGAGAGTGAGTCCTGGGAGAGAGGGAAGGGATGTGGCTGTGCCCGTGGTTTGGGATGCTACCCTGGGAAACCTCACCTTGTCATCCTGGGTTTGCCTTCTCCTCAGGGACTGTCATTTAATGGAACTTTCTTAAAAAGAAGGCTGATGTGGGGAGTAGCATCCC
This sequence comes from Spizella passerina, assembly GCA_013401375.1. Lineage (NCBI taxonomy): Eukaryota > Metazoa > Chordata > Aves > Passeriformes > Passerellidae > Spizella > Spizella passerina. Next base: position 2,123 of record WBNQ01085335.1, read on the forward strand.
TGCTGAGGGCAGGGGGTTGGAACTCTGGGGGCTCCAAGATCCCTTTAACCCAAACCACTCCGTGCATCTGGGGCTCTTTCCTTTACCTTACACAAGTATCTACAAATACTAAAAGCGTCCAGGAATAGATATTAAACTGTTTTTCATTTCCAGGTTGGTAACAGCACACTTAATATTTTATTTTTCCCTTCCAGATGTGTCATTTGTATGATGGACTTTGTTTATGGGGACCCTATCCGATTTCTGCCGTGCATGCACATTTACCACCTGGACTGTATAGATGACTGGTTGATGAGATCCTTTACCTGTCCATCCTGCATGGAGCCAGTGGATGCAGCACTGCTTTCATCATATGAGACTAACTGAGCCAGGGTTTCTCTACTGAACCTTCGAGGAGACCATCCACTTCAATGGGTTTGATCCTTTTGTCATTCAGCCCAAAGAGCCAGGAATTAGGAATTAAGATCATGCACAAAGTATACATTTCCTAATAAATAAAAAAAAATATTCCTGAATGGCTGCAAATATTGGAAAACATAGTATTTTAGAGACTATAGAAAAGTAGGTTGTTATTTTTAATGTAAAGCCTTGACCCACCATTGTCTTTTAATGTTTGTTCTTACACCCATATATAGGAATTGTGTAAAGTGTTACAGCAACTGTAAATGTTTAAACTGCGTGTATCCAATTTTATTAGCAGCAAGATAAGAGTATTTTTTTCCTAAATAAAGTAACCAGTTTTGTTCTGATTCTTTTCACAAGTCCTGGCATTTGGGTCAAGGCTTTATTGAAATCTACATTTTATAACACTGGCACAAAGAAATAGTTTTAAGCTTGTTTGCACAGTTCTTTTTCTTTTTCTTTTTTTTTTTTTCCATTGGAGATGGAATTCATTGCCTTAGGTCTTTTTAATAGTGTATTGTTATTGTTGGGCTGGCTCTATGCTTGAAAACCAGTTTATTTATAACCTGTTAAAAGTGCTATATTTTGTTTGCAGTTAGGAATATGCAGACTTCAAAGTGATCTCCTAGCTTATAAGCAAACTGAGATGCATTATCCCTTTTCTACAAGTGATGCAGATTATGAAGATATGACACAAGTCCTGCAGTGAAACTCTGGTTTCATGGGGGTTTTTTTATAACTTCCTTCGGTTTTGATGAAATAACAGTCCTGAAACTTTAATATGTGACCTTTAACAAGATCAGATTAAAAGTGGGCCAGATGAACAATAAATAGTTAAGCTGCCATAACTGAAAAAAAAAAAATTGGAACTAATCTAGTGTTAGCATTGATCACTTATTCTATTTTTTTCTCCCTAAAATGGTTGTCTTGGATAATAGCAAATGGATACTGCATCTCTCGTTCTTGTAGTTCTTAGGTTATCAGAAGTTAAGAATAAACATACTGTATCTCAGTCTCCTGTATTAAATGTATCTGTTGAGCCCTGCTGGCTGGCACATCAGTCCACCAAACAGGAATGAATGCAGAGAGGAGAAAAATAGACTTTGTTCTGCACATAAATGCAAAGTTTATATAAACACAGAGTGTCAGGGTAGCAGTGGAGGGGCAAACAGTCCTGCTATAGCCAGAATGACACAAATCCCTGATTTCTGTAGCAAACAGAACCTGCTTGTTAAGAGAGGCTCCAGCAAAGATTGTAGCTGTAATGACCTTTTTCCACTTAGCATGATTTTCTCCTTTTTTCTTCTCCCCCACTCCCTTGATGAACCTTCTGTGACTTCTGTGCATTCAGTGCCACCCTGACAGTGAGAAGCCCTGGTCTCATGAAATGAAACACAATCTCAAGTTAACCACAGCAAATTGGGGGATATTCTTTGATTGTGTTTCAGATGTAGTTTGAGTTCTTGATACAAGAAGTTGTGTTTGAAGACCCAGGTCCTTTGAGGACTTTTAGTGCATTTGCAGTAGAGGAGAATTGTAATTCTGTGGGTTATGGATAACTGGTCAGCACAATGGAGAGTCAACATTTGTTTGTTATTCCTGCAGCTGACAGCACCCTGCTCCCTTAGAGAAGGAGCAGTCACAAGGAATTGAAAACACTCTGCAGTTCTAGATTCACTCAAATGGCCACACATGTATCTGGACACAACGTTTTGCTGAATTCATACATACCTAATTACATGGATCCAAATCTGGGAAGAGAGACCTGAAGTTGTGCAATATCATTGTTCCTTTTCATCATTCCATGTGTGTTCCTTTGTGTCCTCCTTTTTGTCTGTTTGTTTCAGGGGTTGGGTTCTTTTTTTTTTTTTTTGGTAAAACAATGTCCACATTAAGTATTCATTTCTTTATCTTGTTAAAACTGGCAAATGAACAATTTGAAAAAAACAGTGTTGTCATGGTGGTATTAATCTTTATTTATTACAAGAATTGATTAAGAAAGATTTAAAAGAAGTAGGAAGTGTTGGGTTACTGAGCTGAATGCTTTCCTAGGCAGCTGACACCTGAGCAGCTGAACTTTTAACATTGATAGTGACTGGGCTAAGGGAAGAAATTACTTTTATTAAAATACTTGTTAAATAGCAAAAAGGTGTGAAGGGTTAAAACTGGAGCTGATGAAACAAAACCATTCCAAAAAAGTTCAAATTTTAGCTTGAAGACCAATGTATAAATATAACAAATAAATCAAATTATTTTTCAAGTTTTTAGATACAATACTGTTCTGGGTGATTTCAAATTCAAAGAAGAATTTATCTAAATTTAATGCAAAATAACGTATAACCTGAATTCTAGCTAATTGTGGAACCAGATCTGTGTTTTACCATCTATAAGATGAAGATATATTTACCTCCTGTCCTAGAGGTGTCTAACAATGACTTGCACTTCAAACACATGAAGGCAGTCCAGCACAGCACAGCAGTTCCCAGCTGGAGTCTCCTGCAGCTGGGTGAGGGAAAGGAGTTGGCTCTGACTCACCTGGACCTGTTCACCCAAAATCCTTCTTATGCCAGGCTGGGCAGGCCCATAGGAAAATGTCTGCAAAGCAGTGTGAAGGAAAAAAACAAACAAAAAACCTCTTAGAGGCACTGTGTGCAGGTACCTGAGTGTGGAGGTGCTCGACAGCCTCAGGAGCTGCTCCTTTGAGGCATTTTCATAGGGCCTGTGCAGTGGGATGGAAACACTGAGTGCAGTGATGGCATCTGTAATGTAGGGCTGGGCTGAGGGATCACCAAGGGACAGGGGCTGTGAAAGCCCCAGGCCCCAGGTCAGAGCCACCACAGCACTGCTGTCCCCTGCCCAGGAACTGCAGCGAGCACCTGCACAGCTGGATGTGCTGGGGTTCCACTTGCAGATTAGAGCAGGAAATGGATTTTGTCTCCTGCATGAGAGGGAAACTCTAACAAACCTGCAGCCAGAGATGTAATGACAAGTAAGGAGTACTCAGTTTTGTACAAACCTTCATGCTTAAAAATCCTTGCACGCTACAGGAATTACCACTTTAATCATTTTACATCTAAGGATGGCAATCCTTATTACTGTTGCCAGTTCATTATGTGAATCTGGGGGAGAATCCTACATAAACAAACAAACCCAGCCCAGAGCGTTTCTTTCTCAGGAACATGAGCCACATAAGGGTTTAAAAGCTCTTATGGTCTTGCAGCTTCCCAGGGCTGAAAGCAGTTCCATGTTTGGAAGGCTGACAGGCTCCCTTTCCAGTGGCAGAAGGGTGCATTTCTGGGCTGAGGGATTATGAAATACCTGAATTTACTTCAGTTGCCACAGTTTCAGGACTGCGACATTTCCTGTCCTTGTGCAATTGTGGTAAAGATGAAAATTCTTTTGAGTCAGACTGCCAGTGAAATAAATAACAAGATGGCTGAAACTAAACATCCAGGGTCTCTCAGCAGTTAAATCCTGGATTAAAAGGACTCAGGAAAAAATGTGGATGCTGCCTGATTACAAACACAGTTTGTTACAGATACCACATTTTTATTAAAAACATACATTCTAGTTGACAACCTATAAAAACACATGAATAAAACCTGTTCAGAAGAACCCTTCTTAATACCCAGAATAAAAATTAGCTTCAAGGATTGACTTTTCCTTTTATATATAGCATTTAACTTTGAAGAATATAATTTATGCTAACCATCCTTTGCAGATTATCTTGCATTTAAACCTGTTCTGGGATAAGAGTTCTGGGCTTTGGAATTCTTGGTATGAAATGCAAAGTTAATGCTTTGTGATAAAGAGAACAGTCTAAATGCACTCTGCTAAAGCATCTTTTTGATTTAAGCAGAAGAAATAACTGTACTTTGACACTAGCAACTGATTCATTACAACATCCACTCTGCTCTGACACTTTGCTAAGTAAAAGCTGCAGAGAGGAGTTTCTAATGAAGAAATCCTTTGTGCAGAGCCCTTTCTGTGCTCCCACAGCACCGAGGTATTTGCTGGCTCAGCAAGAGGGGCCCAGCCACACAGAGCAGAGCGTGCAGAGAGCCCCCAGCCCTCCTCTGTCCTCTGGAAAACAAGCAGCAGAAACTTAACAAACCTGCTCTTTGCAGCACCAACCTCTACAAAACATTTCTCTTTCTTTCCAAGAAGGCATTTCAAGAGCTCTGCACACAGCAGTAAATGCTGGATTCCCCACACACACTGCACAGGCCCTGGCTGCCCACAGAGCCCTTTCCCAGCCTCACTCTGCTCCCTGGCTGCTCTTTTGCCAGGGCTCTCACTGCACCATGACAGATAAACTTCTCCTTTTCAGCCTCTTTTGCCCACACTTCTGCCACGTTAGCAGGAGCTGCCTGTGTAATGCAGGATTCACGCTGGGGAAGCAGATTGAGGGAGGCAGACAAGGCAAGAATTCAAGGGGGAAAGGATGAATCACTCCAAATCTCTTTTCTGAGCTGGACAGAGCCATCCCAGGCACTGTCCCACTGAGGCACAGCTCTGCTACTCCACAGTGAAAAATGATGCCTTCAAATCTAGAGCATATAATTGCATTTTTGTGAGGTTACTCCACTGAAGGGCTCTTGCTAGGCTGCATGTTTGCCTTGGGATTTCATCTTCTAGAAAGCTGTAAACTGCACAGTCCTGCAGTGTGATCTACTGCAAACCATTAGTAAAGGCCTTTAACCTCTGCATTTTCCTCAGCCATCACCAAAGTTCTTTTTAAAGTATCTTGCCTTTTTAAAGTACCAAGTTGAATAAATAGTTCAAGCAGTTAACTTTTCAAAAAGCTTTGGCTCCAGAACCTGTTCCCTCTGTGTGTGAGTATACATACCTACATAGATGTTTTATGTACATTTATATATGCTTTTCTTTATGTATGTGTGTGTGTGTGACAGATCAGACAAGAGAGCTGCAGCAAAGACACTGTGCATGGAATTCCTGCTGTTCCTTAGAAACACCAACATTTGTCTGCATCAGTGATGAGCCCAGCCGGCATCACAGAATGGAAACCTGACTTTGGTATCCACAAGCCATGGGAATTAAAGGCAAACCAAATTTTTCACAAAATTGCATCAGATATTGGAATAATCTCCCCAGGCAATGTTAGATCTCCCAGCACTGAATACTTCTAGGATTCAGCTGGACAGGGTGCAGGGCCACCTTGCCTAGCCTCTGCTTTTGGCAAGAAAGGTTGGGCCAGATAATCCTTGCAGTCCCATACCAAAACTGCAACTGGCCCTGATGTTTGCATCTAAAACCCTCTGCACACCTTAGTGGTGGTGAGAGCAGTGCTGGGTACTGTAGCCACACAAAGATGACCCTGAACATGAGCCATGTAATTCTAGGATCCTCTGGAGTTAACAGCCTTGCTTCACTCCCCAGAATGATTTACAGAACTGCACTGAGATACAGTTCCTGTGCCACATCTGCAGGGCACAGGCAGCTGCAGGCATCTCACAGCAGCACCTTCCCCACAACATCAGGGAAGCACCACAGTGACAGAGCAGCAGCTCCTGGGACTGCCCTGTGACACAGCTGACACCAAGCATGGCCCTGGGGCTGCAGCACTGCAGCCAAACATCCCACACAGCTCCAGCACCAAGGATGTTGTTCTTACCTTCACACCCTGTGCACTGCAGGATGAAAGGAATAGGAAGAGGAAAACTGTCCAGAGTATTGCAGCTTCTGCCTATCTTCTCTTTCCACCACATCACTACATTACTTTTAGGCCACAGGCCTGAAAGTGCTGTTCCTCTGCTTTGCTAGCAGAAGATAAACTGTTCTTTGCTTTTTTTAAATTGAATCAGCCCATAAAAAGAGCATGCAGGAGGTTACGACTGCTCTGTTTTGTATTCTTCCTGTAAAACAGTCAAGGAGAGAGAAAGCAAGTAGATTTCCCTGCAATGCATAATTCTAAATAAACATTTTGCCTATGCTTAGCCAGCAATGAAAATAAGTAGGTCCTGAGGTTTAAAAAAAACACAGAAGATAATGGAGCACAGCCCAGTTCTACAGAGCCATGATTGAATTTGAGCAAACACTATGCAGAACTTTACCACAGTGCAATGCAGGTATTTATTAACCCTGTTGCTATTCATAAATCTTGGAGACAGGGATTGACTGGGCATGTCCTTAAAAAAAAAAAAGTACTTGGATATTTTTTTTAAACACCTGAAGCATACCTAGATAGCATCTTTAAAAAATATTCTATGATGACAAATCATTCAATTAAACACTTGCTGGTACACGCTTTGCACATCACCTGCCACCAAAATGTATTTGCAGAACATAATGAGGAAAGAAGCAAGTTCTTTTCTAGTCTGTTCAGGTTGCCCAGTCTCATTCATCAGTGATGTTGCCAACCATTACCCATTTTCCTGTAGAGCAGTAAACAACATGACTCACCTCTTTATCTTCTCCTCTTCCTCCCAGAGGGGAACAGTGTTGAATGCATTGTTTTGGTCATTTCATATACTTTTGCTTTGCTGCTGTGTTTTTATGCTTGAGAAGACAAAGAAATGTATCTTGCAGCTGGAACTGGAGTGTTGTATTTAAACTCTTGGGAGGGATTTTTGCATTCTGGGACTGACCTGTAGGAAAGCTTTGTCTCACAGGGAGAAGCATTACTTGGTGCCTTTGTTGGGCCAGAGGCACACAAGCTGTCAGCCTGTGAGCTTTTAGTCTTGGACCCAGGCCACAGATAACTAAAAATACTAAAGCACTCAATACAGAATTTAATGCCAAAACCAGTGTGAAATGGGAGGAAATGTTTGATATGATCCTGTTCTATGCTGCTGTATTTCATAAAATGCTGTTTCCTATGCCAAGCTTTGAGGTGTAAACAGCCTGAGGCCAGGCAGAGTCAGAAGGGGACAGTCCCTAAACCACCCCTCCCTGGTGGCACCTGTGAGCTGTGCATGGCAATGGAACTGCAAGCAAAGCAGGCTCCTGTGACACAGGTGGAGTTGAGCAATCTTATATGTGTGCTCCCAGATCACAGTATCCTGGTTGTGACTTCATCAAATTCTCCTCTAACCATCCAGAAAAGCTGTGGCCAGGTTCAGCTCCAGCCCAACCTCCTTCACCCAACAGTTTGTGTCTCATCTCGTGTTGCTCACAGGAGCTGGGAGCTGCAGTTGCACTTGACCAGGCCTGAGCAGGAGCTGCCTCTCCTCCCTCAGTTCCCTTGCACACACATCACAGAGCTCATGATAAAGGGATGCTCCTTTTACTGCCTTGCCCTTCCTGCCAGCATCACCCTCAGGTGCCAGCATTGTCCCATGGGCCACCATGGCTGCTGCTGCTGCAGACATCCAGGAAACCAAGGAGGAGGTTCTACCCTCCCTGGTTACTGGCAGGAAAACACTTCCTAGTTTAAAAAAAGACATAGAAGAAGAAATAAAGCTTGTGGGTTTTATGATAAAAGTCCTACCAAGTGCAGAAAACTTTTCTGCTGAGTTAGTAATTTGGGTAACATCTCTGGCTTTGCTGAGGATGGGGAAGAGCTGATTGCAGCAGTTGTTGGCTAAAGCTGGAGCACAGAGTGGGTTTCTCAAGCATTGCTCAGACAGTTCAGTGTTTGAATGCAGAAGAAACTGCTCCTTCTGCAGCTGAGGTGTGGACTATACCCATCTGTGTTCATACCTCCATTTCCTGACTCCTGGGCCATGCTTCACTCTCTGCTGTGCAATTCAGTGACAATATCTGCTATTTTCTGCTGAGTACCCTGAGGGGAGAGCTCACACCTTTGTCCTTCCCCTGATTCACTGCATGTGGGACTCCAGAGTGATGAAGCAATTTGCTGTCCTGTAGAGCTGCTCCAGGCACTACACACAGCTGCTGGAGGAGCAGTGGAAAAACCAGCCCAGCACCAACCTTCCAGCCCAGGCTGACCCCACAGAGTTTGGATCCCTGCCATGGAGGAGCACCAAAATGAAGGAGCAGAGAGATGTTGGGCAATTGCAAATGCAACACATGAAAAAACTTACACAGTGACAATGTACCAGACCTTCCATTCATCTTCTCCTCAAGTGAATCCATATTATTACAGCCCATAAATCCTCATTGCATAAGGAAGGTGATTATTTGCTATGGCTTGGGAGCAAATTGGGAGCCAAGGAGTCATTGTGAAGCATCACAGTGAACTACAAAGCACTCAGCTGGAGATCAGGTCCACAGTGTGACTGGTGCTGGTGTTTGGAGATGACTCTGGAAATCTAAGGAAGGAATGAAATCTAAGGAATCTATGAAAACCTTAGAAAAATCTTGGGATTTTCATGGCTGCAAAGCATCAGGGAAGCTGGCTGAGTATCACACAGTACATCCTTTTGTGATCTAAGATCAGGCAAAACCAAGTTGTGGGTGAAATTTCAAAGATGAGAAATGAATCTACACTCAGAAGGATTGTTCACTTTCTGCAAAGTACAATTTATGCTAATTTTCACATGGCATTACTTGCTTAAAAGATGCTAAGGCTGCCAAAATATTTGAAAAGGACACAACTGGAAGAAGAGGCGTTATATGCATGAAGTAGAACAAGAAACTTTTTTTATTCTATACAAAGAATGACTGAATTTTTACACTGAAGTTTTGATGTGCAGCATGTAAATAGCATAATTGTTTATACTGAATTTTATCTGAATTGAGAAATTTATCAGAACTGAATTTATCTGAGAAAGTCACTTTAAAAAATGCATTCTTCATCTATGATTTTTAACTTGCAAAGACTTTTATAAAGGGCATCTATTTTTAAGACAATGCAAGTTCTCCACGTTGAGGAACTGGTGGTTCTGTCTCCTTGCATATTAATCTACAGTTATAAAACAATTTTATTTCCTTTGAGGAGGCAAAAGCAGAGCTATAAACTGTCAATTTTCTCTTCTGCTGGGAACAATCACTTTAGAAAGGATATGCACTGTGAGGTACATAGATATGAATCCTCCTGACAAACATCTCCATTGGAGAGAAAGGGCTGTCAGAAGACCTCCCATCTCCACCCATCAGAATGGGTCATGGGGAAGAAGCTCTTTCAAAAGGGAGGTAGAAGTGTGCCCCAAAACCCCAGAGGCATACAGACATGGAGCTAGCCTGGAGAAAGCAAACACGAGGCAAAGCTGTGGTACCACTGACCTCACCAGCAAAGCAGGAATTCCATGGCAGCATTGGAAAGCAGACCCAGCTCACTGCTCTATTCTCAAACCCCTAACACAGAAAACCTCCCAAAAGATCAATAAAGAGCAGAAAGATCAAGATGTCCTTTGTGCTGAGGGAGCCTGCTCCAGCCCCAGCTTCCTCCCACAGGGAACACCAGCCTTGTGCAACAGGGACATCTCAGCTGGGGAATCCTGAGAGCAGCCACTGCAGGAAGGGCTGCACTGGCACAGCAACTCCTGCACTGCTCCAGCCACTGCAGTGTTGCCATCTCCTAAATGACCTTCAAGGACTTGTGCTTTCAATTTGACATAAGCTTCAGATCATGTTCATTCTGACAAAAAATGTTTCCTAAGAACCTCCCATTGTCAAAGAAGAAGTGATGCAGTTTTATGCCATCACCACCTTTCCCCCTGCAATCCTCAGTAAATTAATTCAGCTGCTACAAGCAGCAGACTTGACAGGAAAACCAAACTCAAGAAAAAGTCAAGGTATTTGCATAAGGGAGATCATTCTTTTCACCAGCAGGGTTCTTTCAGAAGCAAAAATGTGAAGAGAATAGTTTCTCTTCTGCTAAAGAGAAGCTTCCTGTGCACAACTAGACATGCCCAGGATCCAGAGCTCCTCCCTGCTGTCAGATTTTCTCCCACCATTCCAACTAAGCAGGTACTGGGAAAAAGCAATGCTTCCTTCTCAGCTGCTAGCAGTATGGATGCAAACAAACATTTAGAACTAACAGATTAAATCTGGAAATCTTAAAGTTTTGCTCTTTGTTTTTTTTTTCAAATGTTCCCCTTTCACTAAGCAAGCTACAACAGAATGTTGCAAATGCAAGAAAAAGGCACACAGTTGAAAATGAATTACACAGATGGAGGTGTGTGCAAGTGTCAAAAAGCCACTGTTGGAAAAACAATATTTTTCAGGGTTATGGCTGGTTTGAGAGATTTTTGCCATGTTGTTACACTAGATTAATGTTTTATGCATCACCTTTGAAATTTTAAGTTATTTGGTTTTTCACTGACTTGAAAGAAAAGGAAAAATAATTGTAAAGTGTCAGTAATTTTCTGCACCAAAGTTTTCAACAAACAGAACATCAAAGAAGAAAAAGTTACGACACTGCCGAGGCTCCACAGTGCATTCCATTTTCTGGGGCGGATTTGGCTTGGTGCAGGGCAGCTTGAATTCTGAAATGTGTCCTTGTTTCCATGGAGTAATTCTTGTAGTTTTGTCTGAAACAAAAGAAGATCCACTCCAATTAATATATATTTTAAAAATATCTCTAAGTTATCTTTGTATTACTGTTTTAAGCAAAACAACAGTAGACAGCAGAAAATTCTTTCTTCACAAGCTCCTTTGTTGCCTACTCTAAAATACAAGGCATGTGTTCCTGGCCAAACAATGCAGCTCTTTGTTCTTTATTTGTAGTTCCACTGTCTGGCAATTACTAGAAAAATATAGCTTAGTAAGAAATTGAATCTGGTCCACTCAATCAAAATACTGAGTCCACATTAATTATCTGTAACATCCACTTAGTTTACATTCAGAAATTAGAACATTTTTTCTCCCTCTCAAAGTGTAACTGATAGATTTGAATACAAATATTTTCAGCATTTAAAAAAATAATTTTAATAAGGCAGACTCATTTCTCAAGAAAGTAAAGAGAAGATAAAAAAAAAAGAGAAAAAAGAGAGTGAGAGAAGCGAAGATCCTCCTGATCCAGAGGAGGGAAAAACCCCATCCCCATCCTATGGTTGCCAACAATGTGAATTCTGTGTGTAGGAAATGAAGGCAATTTGCTGGAAAGAGAAAGTGGGCACACAGCAGATTCCATATCAGCTTTTGAGGAGCAGCTCATCATCCCAGGGAAAGACTGGCAGGATTTCCACCACACACATCCAGGGCCTGGCTCCACAATGTCATCTGCCTATAGTTTCCTGTAGTTCTGTCCTGCTCTAAAGAGTTACTGGAAGATTCAAAGAACCTGTACTCTCATGGAAAAGCTTATATATAAAAAAAGAGAATTTGCCCCAGAACCACATAGAAATTGCAGATCCTACTTAGTAGGAATTAACATGTCAGCTCCTACAGGACGGATACAGAATCCAGATACAAAAGAGGATTAGACCATGCTAATTTTCTTGTAGAAGATATTTGTCATCTTTACAGAAACATCACATTAAGTATTAAACTCTGTGTGTCTTAACAGCATTTCAGTTCTAAATTCATAATTCAAACCAAGCATGGCAGAGTGGTATCTGTCTGTGGCAGTGCCAGTCTCTTGGTGAAAACAAGGAATTCCATGCCCATCCTACACCAGCTTATAATTTTATGTATGCAACACCCAAGAGGCTGACTGAGAGAAGGAGGTGGCCAGGTTCTGCTGTGTGCTGATCTAAAACCCCTTGGAGTTTTTCCCTTAAATGAAATGGATTTTGTCATGCCGAGCCTGTATTTCTCATGAGTACACTGATATTCTTGTTTGTACTTTACAGTCATACAAATAGAAATATTTCCATGCATGACCAAGCCAAAACTGTTTATCATCTCATCCCACTCTTTCTCCAAAGCTGAGGATCCAAGCCAGCAGCAGGACATGGATTTAGGTCAGGCAAATCAAATGTCAGGCACCAGCCAAGCGCTCCTGCCAACTGCAAAGTGCATTCTGCAGCCCCAGCCCCAGCCAGGCTCTGCTCTCCCTCTCGTGGCTCCTGACACATTCAGTGCTGGTGGCTGAAAGCTCATAAACCCTGAGCATTTTAAAGCCACAGGTGGAAATGTAAGAGCTGCACCTTTATTTATGACTGACTGAAACAAGGGGGTTTGTAATGAGGGTAGGTTTGGGGTTTTTTCGGTTTTTCTTTTCGTTGCTTGTTTGGGTTTTTTTGTTTGGTTTGGTTTGTTTTTTTTTCCCCAAGTCATTATAGTTTTCAAGAGTTTTCTGAGCACAGCAAGTCTGATTAGCAGCTTTCATACACTGGGCTCAGCACATTTTTTAGAGCTGCTGTCTGTTAAGCCAAACACCTTTTCCTGAGAGGACCTGAGACACTCAGAGCTACCAGGGAAAGATGCAATGGCCAAGCAGTAATGACAGAAGTTCCAGCTGGAATCAGCAGCTCCAAATCATTCATTTGTTAAGAGAGATTTGAACAAAGGAAATGAGGACAGGAGAGGTGTGTTTTGAAAAACATGAAGCCAATTGAAACACTTTCCACTGCACTTTGCTAATGCAATTTTTGCTGCTCTTAATATCTTCCATGAGCCTACAGAGAACCAGGCTCAGAAGCACAGGAGACTAAAGATTGTAATATTTTAATTTTTGTGCTGACAGGTTTTTGGCATAACCTTTGGTAGACTTGATTTGCTACTCTGACTTGCAGAGTTGCCTGAGTTGGACAAAAAGCAACATAAAAAACTCCCTCTGAGCTCTCTGAGCCAAGGGCAGGCATCAGTTTTGTAGCTGCTCACACCTGTGGTACTGACTCTGCACATCTGGCCTCATTCAGGACCCAGGCAGAGGGGAACTGCCCTGCTGCTGCTAGATGCTTGAACAGGGGGAGAATTGTTTGGGTTGGATTTCCTCCCTCCCCATCCCTGCCAAAATTTTGGCTCAGCAGAGAAATAAAGGTGCAAACAGAGGCAAAACCCGTATTTTGTTAATTTTATAATAAAGAACACACATGATCAAGTCCAACTTCCCATAAACCTACTTTGCTAGAAAAATCAATCACACAAAACAGTAAAAGCAGGTGTTTTAGTTGCCTTGATGCAGATGAAACAATACAAAGATACCAAGTGTAACCTGGAGTGTTATCTTAAATGTATTTCATCGAGGAAAGAAACAGGCAGTGCTGGCCATCAGTTTAAGTAATGCTATTTTAGCCACAGCACAGAGCTTTGATTAAATTTAATACATCATTTATATGGACAAGCAAATAGACTACAAAGATTATTACATTTTGTTACACATGGATTATTTCTTATGGAGCCTTTGACATTCCTATCAGGATATTTAACTTTTTTGGCTCTTTTTTCAAGTCCAAGACTGAACAAATGCAACACCTACCACTGGAAAGGTCCAAACCAAAACTAAGGCATGCATGCTCCCATTGGAAAAATGAAATGAGTTTCCATGATATTAATGAAATTATTCTGCTTCCTGCTAACCAGTGAAACACCAAACTGATCCATCAGACACCACCACAGGCTTTTCACTTACTTTGCTTTTTCCAGAAGTTTTATTGCTTCTTCTCTTCTATCCTGGTCCAGATACAGTATTGCCAGCTCCAGCAAGGCATTTGGAATTAGGTAATGGTCATATTTTATCTTCTTCTCACTGCATTGGAAAAGAAATAGCCTAGAGACCTTGAAGTGATATATTGTTTCCCTCATTTAACAGCTCCAAACACAAACAAATAGGAGATTAGCTAAGATCAGAAGGAGCAATCAATCTCTATTACAACACTTGTCATGTTCTCTATCCAAAGCTCCCTTCTGGGTTATTAAATGTGTATTTTGCATAAGCATCCTACACATCATGTATAATCTCAGGATCAGAAAATAATGCCTTTATTATTAGGGAAATGTTAGAAAAGATGACAATATCATGAGCTCTATCCATGTGAGCTGACAAAAAGAGGTGCCATTCACCACATGATGTGCAGAAGGTGCCAGTGTAATCATGCTCCCACCAGTCTCTGCAGAGTGCATTTGTATTTTTGGGTACAGCTTCTTCATGACTGGGAAGAGGAAGGGAGCAATAAAACCTAAGTGGTATCTGAACAATTTTGTGCACCTACAGTCCCTCAAAAAGGAGAAAACACCTCAATTAAAAATTATTTTAAAATAAAATTAAAATTGAAGATTTGAAATTCTTCAACACATGGCCAATAACAGTAGAAATTAAAACTGAAATACTTTGGAGAAAACACTAAAGATACTGCAATCCTCTCCCTTCTATTCATATCATGGTTGCATCTCCTCTTACTTGAAACTCAAGAGCTCTCCTACATGCCAGGTATGAAAACTTACTTTAAATAGATGTAATTAAAGTGGTCTTCTGCTTCTGAGATCTTGCCCAAATGCTTGAAGCATAATCCCTTTAACAGCTTTATCACACACCGGTCATCTGCCAGTAGTTCTGTAGCTGCAGGAGGAAGGAAATGGCATATTTCAGAAAACTCTACAGCAGAGAAGACTTTCCTGCCTGTAGGGAAACCTTTCAAAGGTAAGTGTGAGTACATTCCATGTATGGAAATACAGGAAAGAACTAGCTGGTGAATTTAATTTAAGGCAGAGACAAACACCCATCAACCTTTTCACAAACTGATCAAACTTTGTCCAAAAATTGTTAGGCTGTTCCTTCCCTCCCTGCTCCCACTGAACAGCTATTCCACAATCTTACTGTTCTGACACCTAAGAACTAATTTAAGGTGTCCATTTTGTAAATTCTAAAGTCCAATTTACAATCTCTCAACCCTTTTCCTTTATTGCCCTGTACAGCTCTTTTGCTCCCTGACTTGCAGTCACATGGCCTACTCATGGGCAAGGATTCTGTCAATTCTCCACCTTCATTTGGCTAAATAAAAATATGTGTAACTTTGCTACCTGTACCTCACATCTTAGCATACCTTCTTTGGAGTTTATACTTCTGAGAGCCCAGAGCCTTTCCATTCACCTAGATCAAAATCTTTACTATCAACACTCTTTCTCCATCAGAAAATTTCTGTGTAATGCATATCAAAGAAAACTGCAGGGTTTTTCATAGCCAATCCATATAAGCAGCTTACTCTTACAAGTTTATAGGCAAAATCTTCAGCTTGGCTGCTCATTTCCAATTAATTAAATATGTCTGAAAACAGCAAGTCAATATTTTGAACAGGCAATGTTTTAAACTGGTGGCATGTTTAAAATATATCCCATGTAATTTTCAATTACATGTCCTCATAGTGTTCTACAAACATGAATCTGCTACAAATCCCTGCAAAATGCAGCCTTAGCCACAATTTGCCAACTAAGAAAAAAAAAGGGAACAGGGAAATACTTCACTTATTTAAAATGATGAAACAAAATGGGTGACAAAGAAGGTGAATAGGTCAAAGACCTTTTTCTAAGATGTCACCTTCACTGAAAATATTTTCCCACTCTCTTTTTCAATTAATTAAAAATAGATAGTTTTAGCCAGTCTTTCAGGCAACCCTTTCAAATCTTGTGTAACTCACTGCACAGAAGTCCAAGGCCCTAGAAAAGACTGCAATGCAGTGTTTTAGCCTATATTCCTTTGTCAACAGGGGCTTGATCCTTTTGCAGGAAGGCTGTATGTAATAGTAGTAAGATCAAATATTGGTCAAGGAAAAACTGACAAAACTGACAAAAACTGACAAGGAAAAACTGTAGTAAGATCAAATATTGGTCAAGGAAAAACTGATAAATGCTGTGCAGACTGCTTGCACTCCCACAGGAACTGGGAAACACTGACAAGAAATAAACACCAATTCCATTTTCTCATGGATTGCTAATTAAGAGACTGACAGAAAATTTGGTAGCAGAGGGTGTTTCAGTTCAATCCCATATTGTGCTCATTGACAGAAAGGCCATCCCTGGTGTCCTGGATTTCTGCAGCACACTGGTGACACCAGAACATTCAGCCCAAAGGTCACACCACAAACTGACAGCACTTCTAAAACAAAAACCCAACTCCTCTCCTATTTATCCTTCAAAACTGAGGATAACAAAATCTGAGGGTAACAGAGCTTCAGGATCCAAGTGATGAAGTCAATGAATATCCTGATGTGATCTAACAAAATAAACAGACCTTTATCACATGTCACAAACCACTCCTAACACACATCTGTGGATGGAAAAATTACTTACTATTATTGTAAATAGTTGCTACCTTAAAAATAAAAATATTCCTATCTGCATAAATAGTTCATGGTTTCATTACCTATGTTCCTCCTGTGACCCAATTAACTTTACTAATGAGTGTGTCTCTATTCACAGATAATATCTCTAGCTACTGCAGTGTAAAATAACTGCTTAAACCCTACCACTGGTTACCTGAACTTCTTGCCAATGCTTCTTCTGCTTCATTTAAAGTCTCTAACATGCCTTCTGTTAAGTTGGGACATTTTCCAATTACAGCATAGCCATTCCAGATATACATCATTTCCTGGGGTCAGGGAGAAATGACAGCACTATTAATTACAGCACTGGATAAATGTAGTTGTCAAATACTTCAGTTTATCTCTGCATGATGAAAAAGTTACAGGTTCCTTGAATAAAGTCAGTTTGTCAAAATGTATTTTCATTGCAACTGAAAACTTGTTACACTGTTTATCAGAACAAATTAGCCCTGGAAGACGCCTCAAGAGCCACTTACTGAAAACAATGCAAAGGAAATTGCTTGAACAGAATGCAAACACATTCTCACTTATAGAAGAAGGTAAGTACAAAACAAAACAGACTTAAAACATTCACAGCACATGGCTAATTGTCCCTTCATTAAGGTTTCCTCTTGTTTTTCAGTTCTATCCTAGCAAAGACAGTAATATCCATAAATAACTGCCATGCACTGCTTCCACAGAAAAATTATGAAATCTCAGGACAGCAAAACAAACCAAAAAGAAAACCAAACACTCTAACCTTTAAGCTAAGTTTCAAACACACACACAGAATTTTAAATCTGAACTGTAAACTTCTTACATTCCTCAGGTTTGTTTGATGTTCCCAAAGAAAGCAACTTCTTTATTATTGAACTGGCCTTAGAGTAAGTTTTATTAAAAACTATGGGCTGAATTCCTATTTGCTATTGGGGTTCTTAGAGTATACCACCAAATGTGCCCATTGCTACTACCAATCACAAAGTGAAAGATTAAAATATTGTACAGACTTACAACTGGCCTTCATGACATTATTTAATCACAAAATCACAGAACATCCTGAGCTGGAAGGGACCCACCAGGATTGCTGAGTCCAGCCCAAGAGCACCCCAAGAACCCCATCCTGTGCCTGAGAGTGTTGT
>WBNQ01085337.1:0-10731 GCA_013401375.1 Spizella passerina
AGCTCACAACCAGCCCCAGCTCTTATACACAAGGTGGCTGAAATTCCCATGTGTGCTTCTCTGCAAGAAGTATCATGTTGTCCTTCATACTCCTACAGGGGAAATAAATTAGGCCCTTAATGATCCAAGGGCAACAAATAATAGTTTATTTATGCCATCATAAACTAAAATAATCTGTGAAATCAACAGAATTGAAACTGCTCCTGTATGTCAAACACTCTTCATTCAACACTTGTGTCTACACCTTTTCTTCAGTTTTTTTGTTATGAAAATGAATTAGTAATTTGCCTTTCAGACACTGGACAAAGGGAATAATATCATAGAAGTGGCATCACACAAAGAAAAACACAAAACTGGAAAGATTACTGTGTTGGGCATAGTCCTGCCATACTGCAGAACACACTACATGGAGCAAAGATGCCTTAAAAGTACAGGAGATCCAACTGTTGGGTTTGCGTACTGTTAGCAAACACTCTAAGAAACTTTAGCATGTTGACACATTCTTTCACTACTGGGACTCAAATAAAATGCCAGCAGGCAGACCACAGAAGAAGTGATGGAAGAAAGGGGGAGTTTAAACTCCTTCCCACCCACAAAAATCATGCTTTGGACCAGCAACGCTGTCCTATTATTCACTGGCTCAAAAATACTGATTCAGCAAAGAATTTCGGCATGTGCCTAAATTTAAGCAGTTTAATTAACTCTGACGTCAGTGAGCCTACTTCTGTGCTTATAATTAGATATGTGCTTGCTGAAGCAAAGCCCATCTGAATAGAATCTCGTTGATTTTAATTTGGCCCTTTGTCTTTGCCCCTCATTTATTCTTTGCAGTGACTGAAGGATTAGTGCTAAGGTTCTGGTTCAGGAATGCACTTGAACAACTCATCTTCACTCATGACATGCAAAAAGAAGCTCAGCATGTCTCACAAAATAAGCACAGACCTAAGTGCTTTCCAGAATGATGATAGTTTCATGGCTGAAGAGCATGTGGTGGGCCAGTCCTTCTTTTTGTTAGTCAGATTTTTTTTTTTTTTACAAGATAGAATTTTTTCCATTTCCATGAAGAGTTAAAAGTAGTGTTCCACACACTACAAATGAAAATTTACAAGGAAGCAATTTCACAGAGAAATTAAGCTTACATAGGAGTCCTTTTGCAATGTTGTTAGTTCTTGCAATGTGTAAGAGGTCTTATTTGTTCATTTGAATGATGGCCTTTAGGTCACAAAATCTGGGATATTTTAAGGTTATGTGAAAACAATCACAAAATAGTAAAGAATGAAATAAATTAAAAAATCAAGACAAATAAACAAGACCAAATCAAAGCAAACAAAAAATGCCAAATACCAAAACTGCATGGAGAATGAAGAACATGAACACCACAGATCCAGTCATCAAAATAAAGGTTCAAGTCCCTGACATAAAAAGACAATGAGAGACATCCAGAGCACACCAGAGCAAAACAGCAAGATCAAGGATTCAGCTTCTGCAAGGCATTTCTGCTAAACACCTCTAGAGGAAAATCTGATGCCTTTTAATATGCCCACGAATTGGATTCAGCACACAGATAGCATCTTTAACAAGCCTTTTAACTCAGCTATTTTGGCACATTTTTCCACATTTATGGCCTTTTAAACCTGGAATACATGACAGCCACTATTAACTGTAGGCATTCTACAATTAAAGGTGGCTTTAGACGGATACAGCAGTGCAAGGGGAAGAGGAAAACAGAAGGAAAACCAAGAACTGAGTTCAGTATGAAAAACACTACAGGAAGAGTTACTCAAAGAAGGAACCCCAAAGAGCATTTGTGCTGAAGGCACTGCCATCCATCACAGTCCTGGTCTACAGAGCTCGTGCTGATAATTACACAGCTAAAATACCAACGGGACTCTGAAAAACACCTATCTGACATCCCACTGATTTCAGGATTTTTCAGAAACCCTACCCACAAACATGTGCATGCAGCAAGATGGCTCATCCAGCATTCACTCAAAATCTGTTGTCACATACAGGAATTTCTGCTGTCAAAAGAGCACTGGAAGAAAGTTTAAAAAGGTCCAGCCTCAAATTAAAACTGAAGAGAAAGCTGGCAATATAAAGAAATCAACTATGTATCTACTTTATGAGTGCTTCTGGAGACACAAGCATAGAATAAGAATGTCCCAGTTGGATTATTAAAGCAATAGGCTTTAAGTGACAAGTGTCAGTTCTTTTAAAACCTACTATCAATTTCCTCAAAGTCATTTAGTGTGTTGAGATAGGGTGACATATTGGGATTGAAGGAGAAGTAGAAAAACCCCATCTAGCTAGTAATTTTGGGTTTGAGGGTATTCTTTGCTTATTAACTTGCACGTGCCATAAGGAGAACCTGCAGATATCACAAAACTTCATTATCCATCCCCATTAATTTCAATTTTGAATTAGCACATGATTAGGTTTCCCTGGACAAAAATAGATTTTTTTAATTCTAAAATTTATATTTTTATCCTAAGGTGCAGCCTCCTCCACAGTAACTCATTTGTCTGAAATCTGCCAACTCTACAGGCAGAACAGGCATTTGCTGCCCATTTCCTCTGCTCCCATAGTGTGACTTCACTCATCTTTGCTCTGTTTCCTTTTGCTGCATCAGTAAAAGGAATAAAACTATTTCAGCTCTGTCATCTCTACTGTTCTACTGCTTTAAAAACATACAAACAGCTGCCAAAAGAAAGGGCACTGTTTATTGTGTGGGACAGATGATGGTCTGGGCACACTGAAAACACTGAATCTACAGTGTCTCACCATCCTGTACACAGCAATCGAGGCTTTTCCTCCAGGGAAGAGGCTTAGGACGTCATCACTAACAAATCATTTTCTAGGCATGGAACCTTAAAAAGTAACTCCAAAATTGCTATGTAAGACAGCTATTTCTGTACACATGAGCTTTCTCAAGCATGGTTTTAATTTTTCAATCTCTCTGCAACCTTTTTAGCTTCATTGACCTCATGATAAGTAGAACTTTGGACAGAGAGACGAGAGCCAGATAAAAACATCACTTATTGCAAATAAACACAGCAACAGAACAATGATCCAATAAAGACTTTTTTTTCACTCTTGTAGACTAAATGGCACCTGCAGAATAAAGCTTCTTTTCATGGGGCAACGCATCTAATTCATAACTGACTATTCCAAGTTTCCGGTATGTTTTCAAACCACAGTCCAAATGTATTTACTTCACAATAGACACACATATATGCTCAGTCCCTTCACACCCTTAGTTTAGTTTTGTTGTCTTCTTTTCTCTACAAAACTCCCCTCCAGAGTGATTTGTATCACTCTGAGACTTGTCAGCCACATATCAGTGTTAGCTTTTTGAAGACAATCCTTAGGGGTCACCACCCTTCTACAGAGTTTAGGATTGTATGATTGACTAACCTTAGGATTTACTTAAACGGGGGGCAAATACATTTGCCCTACTCCCTAGATTTGAAAATATAATCCATCTCAGGGTTGGAAATTCTGGCTCTTTCACTCAAACTGAGTGAAAGCATAGATTTGTCACTGAAGTACAAAGATGTGAATTCTACCAGAACAAGAAAATACGAGGAACACAGAAGATACTTTCAACTGCAGAAGCCTGGCAGTCTGTAGTGCTGACTGAACTAAAGGGACTGTGCCAAGCCAGACATGGAAGTTAGGATTTTCCCTCTGCTTTTCTAACATTACCTTCAGTGTTTGCTACAACACATATTGCAATCAAAGAGAAGGAAAAATTGCTGACACGCCTCTGCACACATAGCTGCTCCAAAGGGACAGTGAAAACCACTCTGCAGTCCTTCCAAAGGATTGAGGTCTGTTTGAAGCATAGCTCCCAGCAAGGATTCCACAGGAAGACTGGCTCCTGAGCTCTGCTCAGCTGACTTCTCTGCCCTGACACACGGCTCGGGGTCTCAAATTGGCAGTAAAGTCCCAAAATGTTTGAATTTTGGTGTGTGTCAGCGACATCTCAAAATATCATTGGTAATCAATCACCAAAGCATCCCAATGAGCCTCCAGCAGGGGTGTGATGATCCACCAGCTTTGTGTCACTGGCTTGAGAACTTTGCTCTCAAACATTACTCTTGTTTCTCACCCCAGCTTTCTGTTCTTTTACAGGCAATGAATAATTCTGCACAGGGCTGATCCTGCTTACACGGAACAGGACAATGTTTCCTTCCACCCATCTATCAAGATTCTCTAGAAGGCAGATCAGTGCCCAGACCCTGCTGCAGCACATGCCACAGTCCAGATGGCCACAATACACAGAGCATCACAGTACAATTTCAGAAAGCTCCAACCCATACAGAGTAACACCACACCTCATCAGAGGGCTTCAGGCATCTGCCCATACAGAGTAACACCATTCTGCTTCAGAAGATTGCAAGCATCTGCTCCTCTTGTTCTTTAGCCCAGCCTTTTATCCCCTCCTGTTAATGCACTGCACCTTTTATCCCCTCCTGTTAATGCCCTCTGCTCCCTTTGGTGGTTGGTCAGTGCCCCTGGGCACTCCATGGCTCGTCAGCTCCAATAGGATTCACCTGCTGCTCACAGCTGTGCCCATTGGGGATGAGGCTCAGCCCAGCCCCACCCCAATTACCACAAACTGCACCTACAGGACCCCACACCAAGCACTCAGCCTCACACAATGCCCTTGATGTGACCCAGTGGCTCAGAGACAGGAGCTCCTTGAGTGACAGCTGTCACACTGTGCTGCCACCACCCTGGCCGAGCTTCTGCCTCCTTGATCACTGCAAGCTGGCAGCAATGATTGGCCACAAAGAATCAAATGAACACTGAATTTCCTCCAATCAAAGACTCTGTATTTACCTATTATTTTTCCACGCTGAAAGAAATAAAAAGTATCTCTCTCTTTTGGAACATTTTTTTTCTTCCATTTTGACAGTTGTTAGACCAAAATGTGAGTCTAGCTCTTCTCCAGCTCATCTTAGGTACTGAATGTCTAATTAGCTAAATTGCATAAAATTTTAAATCAGAATTTAAAATCAATTTACTACCCTGTAAGACATGCTAGATTTTGTAACAGAACAGAGAAAGGAGGCTTGCACAATTTTGGGTCTAACAAAGACCTACCCAAATCTTTGCTTTTGCTCAAGACAGCACAACACTGACACAATTCCAGTACCTTGCTGCTTTTGCTTTGGTCAGGACAGTTACTGCAGCTACTGCTTATTATTTCATACACATTTGGTTGTAATACCAGAAAACCTCCAAAGCAAAATCCCTTTACTGCCTGCCATGGCATGTAGCTTTTCAAGGACCACTAGGTCCACTACAACATTCCTACTGGGAGACAGCAACTGTTATAAATTTCTGGCAATTAACCTCTCACAATCTTATTTTAGACTAGCAGTGCTTCATTTTTCACGCTGGAAACTTAGAGGTCTCTCTGGTTCTTTGCCTTAATTGAAATTGCTTCTGTAGTAAATACACTAAATAATTTCATTTTGTTTTTTCTGTGATGGAAAGACAGTATCTTCCAGAGTGAGCAAGATTAATGTCTTTTGGGTCCGACCAGGCAGTCATAAGGGAAACTATCACACATGAAACAAATACCCTGCTTTGTACACAGATGTTCACTGTTCAATTTATTTCCTCAGGAGCAACTCCTGTTCAGCTTCCTATTATTGAGTTCAGAGCCAAGTCAGTCATACTTGCCTTTAAAAATGTTTAAATTTATGCTTCCCTTGAGAACTTGCTTTAGAAGATGCACATTTTAAACCATTCTGTGAACCTGAACCTAAGGATCGATGTCTGTGTCTGCAGGTTTGAACCTACAGAGCCCTAAGCAGGGCTTTGGGAAACAACAGCACAAGGCAGGCAGGATCTAAAAACCTGTAACTTTTTCTATCCACTGAAATTGGTAGCCCCAGCACACCTTAAGTGCAGGCATTTCTCAAAGAAATAAGGAATATATGGAAGGAGATTGATTTACTCATTAGTTTGATCACATATTTCATAGGAGCCAANTTGTTAGACCAAAATGTGAGTCTAGCTCTTCTCCAGCTCATCTTAGGTACTGAATGTCTAATTAGCTAAATTGCATAAAATTTTAAATCAGAATTTAAAATCAATTTACTACCCTGTAAGACATGCTAGATTTTGTAACAGAACAGAGAAAGGAGGCTTGCACAATTTTGGGTCTAACAAAGACCTACCCAAATCTTTGCTTTTGCTCAAGACAGCACAACACTGACACAATTCCAGTACCTTGCTGCTTTTGCTTTGGTCAGGACAGTTACTGTAGCTACTGCTTATTATTTCATACACATTTGGTTGTAATACCAGAAAACCTCCAAAGCAAAATCCCTTTACTGCCTGCCATGGCATGTAGCTTTTCAAGGACCACTAGGTCCACTACAACATTCCTACTGGGAGACAGCAACTGTTATAAATTTCTGGCAATTAACCTCTCACAATCTTATTTTAGACCAGCAGTGCTTCATTTTTCATGCTGGAAACTTAGAGGTCTCTCTGGTTCTTTGCCTTAATTGAAATTGCTTCTGTAGTAAATACACTAAATAATTTCATTTTGTTTTTTCTGTGATGGAAAGACAGTATCTTCCAGAGTGAGCAAGATTAATGTCTTTTGGGTCCGACCAGGCAGTCATAAGGGAAACTATCACACATGAAACAAATACCCTGCTTTGTACACAGATGTTCACTGTTCAATTTATTTCCTCAGGAGCAACTCCTGTTCAGCTTCCTATTATTGAGTTCAGAGCCAAGTCAGTCATACTTGCCTTTAAAAATGTTTAAATTTATGCTTCCCTTGAGAACTTGCTTTAGAAGATGCACATTTTAAACCATTCTGTGAACCTGAACCTAAGGATCGATGTCTGTGTCTGCAGGTTTGAACCTACAGAGCCCTAAGCAGGGCTTTGGGAAACAACAGCACAAGGCAGGCAGGATCTAAAAACCTGTAACTTTTTCTATCCACTGAAATTGGTAGCCCCAGCACACCTTAAGTGCAGGCATTTCTCAAAGAAATAAGGAATATATGGAAGGAGATTGATTTACTCATTAGTTTGATCACATATTTCATAGGAGCCAACATTCTGCATGAAATGCTACTGCTTTAAGTTTTGCTGAGAGTGAATCTCAGAAGTTGAGTAGATACTGAGTTCATACAAAACAAGAAGGAACACTGGTTCTTTGTAACAGTGCACATAAGAAATACATACAGCAGCAAAGCAGATACACGACTGAGATACCTACTAGACAGGTAAGAGTCAAAGAGATTTCCCTAGGACTCTACAATATCCAGGCATCTCAATGCTCAATCACTTTATCCTTCCATCACATTAGGAAATCTTATATATGAGCTTCAGCCCCAAAACCAACTGCAGCTACAGGAAATCTTTTAGTAGAGACACACTCACTGTCATGTATTAGTTTGTTGGGCTTGAGATCCAGACTTTCCAAAAAGCCTGGTTTGGGTCACAGAAATGAGATTCAAACCAACTTATTTTTCAAGTTAGAGTCACACCTTTTGGAGTTTATTATTTCTAAGCTACTAAACTTCATGAGGAAAATCTTATTTCTTCCATGTATTCGTCAAGTCAGGTGCTACTGATATCTGCTACAAAGCATGATTTACCTTACATGGAAGTGTCAGGAATAAAGTCTGGATTTATCGGGATATTCACAGAGGTGTCTCACAATGATGTGTACTGTTGCATTTTCACCAGAATACAAAAAAATAAAAAGGGAGTTATTTACCTTGGCATCCAGAAAACCTGCAGATGGGAGCAAATCTGGGTTTTTTTTACATGTTTTACTGGAAAAAGCAGGTAGAGGCAAAACCAATCCATAAAAAGGAAAAAATCCAAAAGCCTCATCAAACATGAACATACTGACTTCTACTGAACTTCTCAGAAAAACAGCTCATGTTACAAGGAACAATATGCATTTTTTGGGAAGATATTACTTAAGAATTCTCTTCAAATCAATTTTCCTTTATTCTGTGGTCTTTCTACTTGAATCCCCTCACACGAAATTGCACAAAGACTGATAGAAGTTATAACTATCTCTGATGATGAATTTTTATGGTTTTTCGTTTATTCTTCACAGGTATTTAAATGTATTGTATCACATAAAACTTTTCCAAATACTGCACTATCAGCACACTTTAACAGGTGTGCTTAAATAGGAGCATTAGAAAAGATGAAATAGAAACATTTTTTCAAAACTTCTATGTATGGAAATCTCTTTTTAAAGAGAAATACTACATATAACATCTAACCTACTAATCATCGTGTTTTTCAGAGTATCATGTCTAGAGTACTCAGAGCAAGAACTTTTTTTAACAGGCTGACTCCATGCTGCATACGAGCCCTGGAGGAATTAGGGCTGGATCTGAAAATGTGAGCAGTGGAATCTGAATTGTATTTAGGAAGTGAACTTGCTGTTTTTGGACCTTGATGATCTGATCTGTTCACACAGTTCATGCTTTCATGGTTCAGCCCTCCAGCAGGACAAAAGCTCCCAATGGAAGCCCCATGGAAGTTGCTGTGCTACTGTTCTCATAGCTGGACTCCTCATAATCTTCTCTGAATGCCTCCAAGCCACACAGGCTAACACGAGAGCACTGGCACTGAGGGACATTCGGATGCACTGCAGCTCAAAAGGGAACAAGCTTGGAACTGCTTGCTGTAAGCTGAGAAAAGGTAACTTGTAAAGGGCAAATGCCTTTCTAAGAGTTTGCTTTCTTCTCTCCCATGAATATATGCAGGCTTTCACAGATGCCTCCCCTCTCACTTGCCACTTGCGACTTACCTCAACTTCAGAGAGAAGTTACTCAAAACAACATAAAATGAAAAATAAAAATTCACACCCAGACCAAGACCTAAGCTATCTCTACTGCCAAATCTTCAGCTGTTCTCAGCACATATGGATCCCTGAAGCAGAAGACAGAAAACACTGATAGAGATCAACAGAAGTCTTCTCTGGAATGCCAGTTCCAGTCCAAGCAGAAGTGTGTTGCACACTTTAGGAAAAAAATCTTCCCAGGAATTGCATTAGTTAATGCACCACACATCAAATCTGCTGCAAAGAGAGCATTCAGGTAAGTACCAGCCTCAAGAAATCCAAGGCACAGACTAAGAAAACAGCAGGGCAAGCTTGTTGCTGTAGCTGAGTGTCCACAACTTCTTTAAGTGCTATAGTAAGGTCATTAGAGCAAAAATGTTCCAACCTGGCAACAGTTTTACTGTGACATGTCTCAAAGTCAGAATTGGTACCATGGTAGCAAGGACCAGTGAAATGTCAAAAAGAATAGGCCAGATGCACCACCTGGTATTTTGGCTAGTCAGAATAAAGAAGCAGCAGCTCAGCCACGCAACCTCCTTTATAAACAGAGGTGTTCAAGTGTACAGCAGAACAGTGAATGCCAAAAAGGAACTGAATTTTCACCAAAACAATACCTATCTACATTGATATGTTATGAGGTCCTCAAGCTCCCAGTGAAAATGAAGAAGAGTTGCCTAGCTACTAGGAGGATAATGAAAATCTGACACAAGTATGATCATGTTTCCCATGAGCAGAAGGCAGATCAAATGCATGAGGAGCAGACCTTCCAGGAAGGGAACAAGAGCAACCCAAACAAATAAGGTCCAGTGGGGAAAAGCTTCTCATTCTGCAGGCTCTTAACCTCAACATTTTTGAGAGCTGACTACTGACATGTTTGCCATTTGTCAAGCCAACCTGACAGAGGCTCAAGGTACAGGATATAATTGCCAAACTGCAGATCTGACAGAACTTTGTTCTGAGTGAACTCATGGGTGGGACAAATGGGTGAAGTCCCGTGTGCCTTTTCTGCAGCCAACCTAAACTGGCTGTCAGAGACTACACACCTGAATTAATGCTGCTTGCCACTGGGCAGCTCTACTGACTGCTTCCTTTTGGTCAAGGGAAGTTGCCCTTCAACTCCATTAAGTGAATGTCCTATCAACTTCATTAAGTGAAACTACTAAAACTGACCTCATAATCTAAATGAATTAAGAATTAATTACTCATTTATTTGTATTATCCATACTACAAATCATTAGGAAAGAAAAACTTAGTTGCGACAAAGATATATCCTGCCAATACATGTGCCAGAACAGAATTATTTTATCTGTATGACAACAAAGTGTCCCAGCTGAAGCCACGGCTCTGCTGCACTGCATAACTACCTACAGAGGAAGAGGTAGATTCCGTACTGCATGATACTGAATTTAATTAAGTGAGATAAATAAAAGTGAGATGGAAGGCATATTATTATCCTTGCTTCAAAAATAAAGAACTACAAAACTGAGAACAAAGCAGGCAAGGGCACACAGTGAGAATCTGCGCTAAGAGCAGGGAAGTGAACTTAGAGATCACCTGAAATGTAGTCAGTTTTCAATACCAAAATCTGTTTCAGAAGGTATCAGCTGAAAGAAAATAATACCTTTATTTTAATGAGAATTGTCAAGTGGATGGTTTTAGGACACCAACTCAAACTACCAATGGATTAGGTATCTGCATGGAGATACAGTAGAAATTTAGGACAACACATATAAAAGGCTCTTAACCAGCTTCCCAGCTACACCAAGAACCACATTACACAATTTCATACACTGAATTTTATCTTTAAAAAGGCTCTTTCACTTTTCCATTTTCCTTTACTCTGTTCCATCCCTCTCCACTGTCATTCTAGCTGAAAATATTTTT